>CM077148.1:120545277-120690353 GCA_039583875.1 Platanthera guangdongensis | reverse complement strand
TTAATTGATATAAATTATAATACGTTACTTGGATCTAGTAATAACTCAATGCGTTTTTTTCATTTTCGTTGCTTACTTAAATGTATTTAAAGAATTCTGTCAAAATTTTGCATGATTTATTTTCGATTAAGTAAAGTTTATAAAGTTAAACCATAACTAAATAATTATTTTAGATTCACGTTTCACATTTTCCCTACTTAGATTTCGCGCATAGTACTTGTGTAGGCATAATTAGAAATTTTTGATTAGTCTTATTTATGTTTATCTAGTTTTTATATCTTTTCTTAGGGACAAGCAAAGCTTAAGCTTTGGGGGATTTGATATTACTTTTTGCAGTTAAATTTTTTAGTGTATTTTCAGGTTTTTAAAGCAAAAATCATGTCTTTCAAGTGCTTATATTGACCCCCTTTTGTAAATATTATTGTCACTAATGTGTTTCTACTTTTTGCAGATTTGCACGGCTTTCAGCAAAATAGTTCTATGACACGCCCCAAGGTCACGCCCTACCAGGAGTGTACCTCGGGCATGTAGCCTAGAGGAATGAAGCAACAGGTCCGAAAATGCACTTCTTGGAAACTCAGTGAACACGCCCTTTGTCACGCCGTGTTACGCCTGACACGGGCGTGCTCAAGAGGCATGTCCCCAGGATCTGAGGAATTGCCACAGCAAGCTATTTTTCCCGCACCACCGTCGCACCGAAATAGTCACGCCCTTAGACACGCCCTGGTCGGGCGTGACATATGGGCGTGTACTCCAATTTCAACGCCCGTCATCTCCAGCAGTAAATTGTAGCCGAAAAAGTCGCACCGAAATGGTCACGCCCCCGGTACACGCCCTGGTCGGGCGTGACATATGGGCATGTAACCCAACTACTACGCCTGTCAACTCCAGCATTCAATTTCAGCCCAAAAAGTCGCACTGAACGTGTCACGCCCAGGTACACGCCCGACACGGTCGTGACAGGGGGCGTGACCCAGCCCGAAAAATTCTATAAATTGAGCCCTTCTCCTAGGGTTGAGCAGGCAGTTTTGGAGTGAGTGGGGAGGTTTTCCCCTTAGGTTTCTTGTATTTCTTGTAATTTTCCATGTTTCCCCACTCCTTCCTCTTTTCCAGCTTTGTAATCTAGCTTAGTTACTCTTATTTTATATTAGTTGTTGTAACTGCTTAGTAGCTATGGGAAATATTCGCATAGATTTTCATTTCCCGCACCTGTAATATTTCATTTTCAAGCTTGTAGTTCTCTTTCTGTTAATAAAACGTTTGTCGTTTTCCTCGCTTTTCCTCAACGCATTTTTATTCATCTCTCTTTCCCCATTTCACCATGAGTAACTAATCCTCCTTGTACTCGATCTTGATGATCTGAGGTTCGAGTTGATTAAGTTATGATGCTCTAGTTTTCTTTTTCTTTGTAAGGCTTATACCTTGATTTACGCTTGATTTACCTTTGCTTGGAGAAATATTATCGATATATATTTTCCATCATTAGCTTTCATTCTTGGCTAGCCGAGAGGATGATGGTTTGAATTGAGCACTCAAGAGTGAAGAGAGTTGCACGCACCCCTCGAGAGAGGTGGACGTTAAATCTCCTGGATTGGAGTGGAATCCAATAACAGGGTTCACAACATAAAGCGGGTTTTAGGCCTCCAATTCGGACAAGAGTTCGGTCAGACCTTCCTAAACTCAAATGGGCATGACTTCGAGAGAAGCATTTTCTTCTTTAAGAACCTCCGTGGTCAAGGTCTCTTGCCTTATTAATTTAAAAATTTTATTATTGCATGTTTTGATCAACTTAAGCCGAGGTGATTCTCGATCGAGTAATATCGCTTAATTATCATTTAGCTTTTCTTTAATTTGCAAGTAAAACATTCTCACTTCTCTAATTTAGTAAGCAACCCCAAAACAATTTTTATTCGATAAGATAATAGTAACTCCTTGATGTAGAAGTACTCAAATCGCCCCGGGTAATACGACCTTGATATGAAACTTAATATCCTATACTATATGCGATAAGGTACACTTGCCTTCATCAAATATAGAATCAGAGAACGTTTCACAATCACACATTCACCTTCTACTTCCTTAACTTTGTCTTCTCCACGTATAACCCCTTCTCCAAAAATTTTATATCAGTACCTTTTGAAGATCCAGAAACAGCTACAACTGCTAGGATGGCCAAATTCCAAGAGTTGGTTGGCCTATCCATGATCAACAAGGCAAAAGATGAAGGATAGGATCCTTCTAAATATTCAACCATGTCTAAATACAGGAAGGAGGAGCTCAACATGTTTGCTAAAGCTAATAAATTCTTTAATGTTTATGATTATATGAAACTGCATCTTGAAGCTGTAGTGCCAAGGGGTACCTCCCTTAATATCATTGGAGTTGCTGACATGACAATGACAAAGAAACAAGTAGCAAATCCAAAACGGGATATCAAGTTTACTCAACTAGGTGAAAAAGCTAAAGAGGAGAAGCACAAGGAGCCCAAGAAAAAGAAATAAACTTCAAACTGTTTAAGTCTCTTTGATTATTTTAAAACTATCTGTTTATATTCTGATACAAAGCTCTTTGTATATATATATATATTGATGCATATGTTAAAATTCCCGCCAGATATATTTTCTTGCTTTGTTATAAATGTGAGTCTGTAATTAGTGACCTTACCCAAATAGGGGGAGATTGTTGGATCTCTAGTTAGATTTGGGCTAGGTTCACTAAACTAGGATATTTGACCCAACATGTATAGCAAGGGTCATGTGTGTGTCCTAGAGTCTTGACCATGTTCTTAGAGTCAACACTGCATGGACGAGCCATCAACAGATTGCAAAATACTCAAGACTTAGAGAAATTTCAAATACTCAGAAAATGAGTTCGACGTTCGTCGAACTCCGGTCGATGAAAGCCGTGCTCAGCTCGACGACCTTAGAAAAAATTGTCTCAGCTGATCTCGACGAACATGACTCTTAGATCGACGATTTTAAGATAGTATACTTCAACATGCCAAGTCCAGAATTATTTCTCTGAACTCCAGTCGACGATGTTAGAATATCAGCTCGACGAATCTGGCTATTAGGTCGACGATTTCTGGATCATCTACTTCAACATTATAAGATCAGAAACACTTAAATATTCTAAGTCCAGAATCACTCTCCAGTCGACAAATTCATGTTCTCAGTTCGACGAACTTATACCACAATCCTGACAAGCTTTTATCAAGTAGCAGTTAGCAGTTCTTAGCTCGACGAAAATAATTCTCAGGTCGATGATTTTTGGATACTTCACTTGAACATTCGAAAGTCCAAGAATCATTTCTCTGAACACTAGTCGACGAAGTCAGAATCTCAGCTCGACGATCTTGATGCACAGAGTTGGCAAGGTTCTAGAGAAAGCAGTTTTCTATTCTCAGGTCGACGATCTTGGATCCCAGTTCGACAAACAACTATTATCAGGTCGACGAACGTGATTTCTCTGCTCGACGAACTCTGGACCCAGGTCGACAAATTTTGCTCTCTGCTCGATGATTTCTATGCAGTTCCAGACTTGGAAATTTCCCTCCATGTGTCCTTATTCTATTGTAATAATTCCTGAGTAATCAATGCTTAAATATTCTCTGAATATTACCGTTAGAAGCAAGAATTGAATACAGTATTCATCAGGATTATTACTTACCGCTTTTCAATGGCACAGTTGTGGAAATCATTTAATGCCGACATTCTCCAGGCTGCCAGTGATTATTGCTGAAGAATTCAAAATTCAGAAGGAAGATTACACATAAATATAAAAAGGATTTTTCTTTTTCTTCCTTCAACAAGATATACAAATGACATACAGAATACAGGGAACACAGAGAACAAGATACACAAGGGAAATAGAATAGAAAAGAAACAATAAGTCCTAGAACAGAGAAACAACAGCAAGCTGAAGAAGAAGAAGAAGAACATCTATTAAAAATCAAGAGTCTTCTTTCTTCTTCTCTCCAGGAATTCTTCAAGGACAACAGAAACTTTATCAGTCAAGAAATTCCTTGAGCACCTCTGGTCAAGGAAAAAGATAGAAGGGCTACTCACCCTGCAGCAAAGCTCTAACTTTCCTGAACAAATAAACATCTCAGGGGGAGATTTACTAATACTCAAAGATCCATTAAAGTTTTCTCAGTTGTATTTTTAGAAAGAGAAAACATAATCACTCTCTCACCCCCACTATAAAAAGGGTTCTTTAACTCCCTTCAAAATTTATTATTGGTTGCAAGTCTCCTGATCAAAAGACTTGGGTTGGTTTTTGAGCACCTGATCAAAAGCTCATTGGTGGCAGTCACCTGATCAAAAATCTGCTAGTGGATTCCTACCAGGGTGGTAGAAAAGTGGATGTACCCAGGTTGGGGAACCACTATAAAATTATTGTATTGTCTGGTTGCACCTTTTCTTTTGTTCTTGCTGTGGTTGTGATAGTTTGGTTTTGTTGTGCATGTGATAGTGCTAGATTAATTTATCTTAGGTCTGTTTTTATTTACAACAAAAAGTTTTAAAGTTTTCAAGATACTCTATTCACCCCCCCCCCCCCTCTAGAGTATTTTAGATCTAACCCTTACTTTCACCCTTCTTTAATAAGTCCTCTATCTGAACCTACAACTCCTTATGGGCATTGGGATGGAGCCGATAATGGGGCTGGTTCGGCAAGGAAGACACCGTGATGAGATCTATCACATGCTGAATATCTCTAAGTGGAGATAATGTCGATGGAAACTCATCCGGGTACGTATCCCTATACTCTTCCAACAATACCCGTAACTCACTAGGCAGATCATCCAATACTCCAGAATCCGTCTTCGCACTCAGAAGGACTAGAACATACAACACTCCATCAAGAAACAGGTCCATAATAAATTCCTTCCTCCCGACTAGGTTCAAGGCCTTCCTCTCAACTAGGATCGTGGTGTCCTTAACCGGTCCTATAGGTCCCTTCGGACTAGTCGGCCTCAACGTAATGGTCTTGCCATTGAACTTGAATTCATACATGTTGGCTCTACCAAAATGTGTCACATCACCTTCATAAAGCCAAGGTCGACCTAACAATACGTGACAAGCGTCCATTAGAAAGACGTCACACCATACCTCATCAGTATAGGATTTGAATGAGAGGGGGAGTAGGTATCGTTTGGTGACCAGGACGGTAACCTTATTAATCCAAGCTACCTGATAGGGAGTTGGGTGGAGTTCTGTGGTCAAGGTCATACGTGTAACAGCCTTCTCGGATATGACATTCACACAGCTACCGCTATCAATGATCAACTTGCAGAACTTCTCTCCACTCTTAAAAATCAGAGAAAATATACTCGTCCTCTTACAATCATCTAACGGACGAGGAGTGGTCAAGATACAATGCATCACCATAAGGGGATGATCGTCCTCCAAGTCACTCGGGAAACCATCTGGGTCACTCACCTCAGCAACCTCATAAACTAGATCGGAGGGGTCGGTAGTCGAATCTAATAGGGCTATGGCCTTAGTCTTTGTTGGGCATTCAAAGGGATAATGGCCCTAAATATCACAAGAATAACACGTGAATTTGGACTTACTAACCTTCCCTATGGGGATACACTCACTGTTGGGGTTCCTAGCGTTCCTAGCTATGATAACTACCGACTTAGACTCATTGGACCGAAACTTCACTTTATCCTGTTATGTGGAAGTGGACGCTCCCATTGTGGACTTACCATTCGCATGGGAATAACAGGAGTGCGCCTTAGAGGCAAGATGTTTGTCAATGTCGAGGGCGGCATTGAAAGTCGTGTTCAAATCCAAATGTCCATAGCGTAGGAGTATCCTTTTGATGTTGGGAGATATCCCCTTTCGAAACCTAGATAAAGCAACATCGGGAGCCTCTCTATCGTCACAATGCACTAAGATGTCCTTTAACTCACCCATGTACTCGGCTACTAATTTTGGGCCTTGCTGTAGGGTGGCTAGCTCATCGAACATCTGTGTACGGTGGTACGCGGGGCCGTAGTGATCAGACAATAAGTTCTTCATCACGGGCCATCCAACTAGTGGGACTCCGTTCCCGGTCCCTATACTACGCTCCTCATTTAGCAAATATGTCTTAGCACACCTAGTTAACTTCATCCTGGCGACTTGGACTTTCTGAAGGTCCGTGAGAGTGTTCCATTCGAAGTAACATTCCATATCTACCACCCAGGTGAGGAAGAACTGGGGATCTCCCATGCCGTCGTAGGTGGGGGCATCGATCTTAATGGCCCTAGTGATATCGAAGTCACGCTTATGGTGTCGATCTAGACGAGTCATTCAGGAAGAGTTCTCATCAGAGTCAGAATCGATTACCGGTTGGTGCCGGTTGGGCTGTCTCACATTAATGGGTGGAGGTGGTCGTTCTTAGTTTTGTAGGATTTGGGCTAGCATGGTCCTAAGCTCCATCAACTCAGTTCGTTGTCCCTCAATAGCTTCGGTATTTGCATCCCGGTGCTCATTCACAGCCATTCTAGACGAAGATGCTGTAGTGTACTCCGTTCCTATTCTAGTGCGCATACATGGTTACCCAAAATTTTGAAGGACGATTTTTCCAATGGCTGGGCCTAAAGTTAAAACAAGATATTTTGAAATTTTCCTGAAGTGACAGGAATGAGGAACATTAAAAAATTTTTTATATATATTTTCGCAGAAAAATATAAAATTTAGACCGTTATTTGCAGACCAAAATTTTTTTTTCTTTTTTTATTCGTGCCAACGGAAGAGCGCGAGCATGTTTGCAATATAGAGGTTGAAACAACCGCCTCTGATACCAAATTGATGTAGCGTATGTTGCTAACGAAGATCTTCATGAGAGAAGGCTCTAGTTCTCCATTCAACACACACTTAACCCGCCGCACCTACACAAGCATCTACCGCCCTTAATACGTAATCGTTTCACACACAAAGCATAAACACATTCGGAGAAGTATCAACTCTAAAACAATGATGAAAATGAGTCAACTCGTTCCCAAAGATAACGCAAAGGTTGCCAATCCCTTTTGAGAGCAATACCAAGGCTATAGGCCAAGATCCGCTCAAGCAAAATGGACCTACCCCGTCCGGAGAAAAGGAAACACGAACAATAATACATTTATTCAGAGACTTGAAAATCGATTGAGATTTAAGATCATGGAGAACACGATGGTTCAACCTCCACAAATCTAAAGAGAAGAAGCACTAGAGAAGGGGAAGAGATTACCCAACTCGTTGGTGGAAAACACACTTGATAACTTTGTGGGAGAATCACTCTCTCCACGGTTTCCACCGGCATCGCACCGAATGGATCCATCGGCTTCGCACCAAGTGGCGTTGTTGTCCTTCTTCCTTGGAGTCGCACCAAGAAGCCATGTCGGAGGCTCCACGAGAGGGGAGGCCGAAATGGAGGAAGAGGGAGACAAAGGAGGGCGGCGGCTATTCTCTAGCCCTTGGCCGAAATTCTTCTTGGAGAAGAGGAGTTAGGTTTTCTTTCTTCATTCCCAAATCACTTAATAAGCCTCCTTTATATAGGAGTTAAAAATAGATCCAACCATCCAAGATTGAGATGAAACCTCATCAATCCGGATGGTTATTAGCACACCAACTATTTATGCGCACACCAAAAGGAAAGTGCAAGAAATTAAAATTTTACAAATTCTAAATTAATTAAAGACTTAAAGGAATAAAAATGGTCTTCAAATAAGACTTTAAGTATGCTTCGCATGCCGCGGATGAAGGTTGTAACGTTGTCGTCCGTTAGCGAACAAGGGCTTGTCATGTCGCCTGAAATCTTTATGTTGTAGTATTTTGGCGTCCGGATCATCTTCAAGTGATGGTGGAGGGGCCGCGGCATCAGAAAGGCTTTGTGGCTGAAACCTGGAGTGAAACTGAAGATGAATCTTCATCTTCCTGTTCCAGTGAAGACGAAGAAGAGGCTAAAGCAAAGGAGATTTGCTTGATGTCCATTGATGCATCAGGCAGCCTATCAGAAGCTGAGCAGTCAGACAATGAAGAATCATCTGAATCTGAGGTATATCAGGTTGTAAGACCCCCCCCCCCCCTTTTTATTTTTCAAACTCGGGGGTCTTATGCCCAGAACCGCTGTTTTGCGGTGGCCCCGACACTCGGGAATGCCGCCACCAAAAAACGTCGATTCTGTCGGCCATTTTGATCATCAAGAGAGAGCGGTAATCATAAATTGAAATATGATTGAGTCCAGAAACATCATATATAAATGAGAAACCACAACAAGTCCATAAATATAGGAAAGAGAGAGTGCTGCAATAGAACATTACAAATGAAATATAAATGGGCTTAAGGCCGGTACATCAGTTTCTCACTACAATCTCTCGCGAAAGCTATAAGAAAGACTAATCACTCACGTACTTGGTCACTGATGCTCCAGTACTAGACTGGCCCACCTCCATGAGCATCATACTCCTATGGTGCTGTGTCCTATGCTGCTGCTCCCTATCTCCAATCCGGAGCCCCTGTAATGTTGTGGTCCGAAAACCATTAGCAATAAAGACTAAGTCCTATCATACCCTACCCCTCCCCCATGGCTCCTAGGCACCGAGCAGGGAGGAGGAAAGCGAAGCTACGAAGGTAGAGAGTAAGCAAAGCAGGTGACGGTGGAACTTATCTAGCAGTTAATTTATAATTTATGAACAACTAAGGAAGAAAGGTACAAACTAGCAGTTCTACAATAGTAAGCAGCAAGGTAAGCAAGTAGAGTAAAGCAACACATGTAGGAAAAATATTCTAGGAAGTAAGTAACCTTAACTTATATGAATGCCCAAACAAACTTATAAGTTAAGGGGTCTTCTGCAAGGCTCCCATCGTATAAAAAGTCTCATACCAATTTATACGTTGGGGTGTCGGTTGTATTCAAGTATAAGTGTAGTGATATGCTATGCCATGATTCATGCAAGTGCAACTCACGCACACGACTATATGCGAACAGAACTTTAGTTCCCCCTATTTGGGCAGCTAGCTTCACTACCAGGAACCTCCGTAGTGGCAAACGCAGACAATGGGTCGGGCACCCCACTCCTAGGCGGGTATCCACACTACCAGGCCTAGCCCTTACGTATGCCTCTAGAAGGACACAACGTAGAGTCTCCACGTACTATGCTGTCCATATCCACCAGACTTTTTTTTGGCCAAGTGTCCCACACTTCCAATACCGAAAACCCAGCACCTTATTTTTTTGAATCCAAATCCTTCCGAGCCACCGGCACCCCGGACTATCCCATCTGTTACATCTACATTCCAAACCTACCGCCCGGATGGCTAATCAAAAACCTAACCAACATCCCGAGCTACCGAGGTGTGTGAATGTGAAACCGTAGTTATACTAGTTGCTCTTGTAGTTTATTATTCCTACTGTTTAGGTTAGCCTAGGACTGCCCAAGGTATTTGTAACACCCCCTATCCGTCGCATAGCATATAGTAGCAGGTCCGGCCGTGGCCCGAATCCATATACCACGGACAGACCGAACGGTTACACAAGAAACCATCATGCCAATATCGAACGTCCTACATAAAGTACATTCTAGCGAAAGCAATTTAAAAGTTGCAAATTAAGAACCCAGCCAATAGCATGAATGTCCACTACATAAACCCAACAGGAATGAACGTACAAATACACAAGTACTTGGCCTTAAGGCCTTACAAGAGTTTACTGAAATAAAAGTGTTTTCCAAACAGGCACGCAGGCCGGTCACACATGAGAATAAATGTAAACAATCAAATTTAGGCCTACGAGGGCCGGCTCAGCAACCAGGGCTTTTGCCAGCTATTTGCCACTAGGCTCCGCAGCACCTGCAAGCAACTATCCACCGAAGAAGTGGCAAACAAAAGCAATGGTCAGCTAAGTTGACTAAATTATAACGATCTCGCCCCTAAACTCTGTGCGGCGATGCTCTTCCCTGCACTTTATTAGCATAGCCATATAATAGAGAAATTTCACCTCATCAAAGGCGTAGGCTCGCACGGCCAAACACCCCGTGCTATCCGGGCACATTCTCGGTGAACACAGTCAAAGTCCGCGGTCTCACCACCTCCCCTTGGACGGAAAATCCTCGTGAGCATTACGGTCTTTCTGGCCAAAGCCTAAGACCCTCCATCTATGCCAACGACGAGTACCATGTACCTTAGGTCTCTCTAACCGAACGACATAGAGCGGGTACGGTTCCACCTAACCCATTGCTCACCCCGCAATGTCAATTTAAGCCATCTGCGCGGGTCAAGCTTCCCCGAGTCAGAATCCGATCACACACTTTACATAAGCCAGTCATGTGCAAGTTGGCACACAGGCCACCATGTTGGCAGAATCATGCATCTACCCAGTTTTCCGGGTGCACCTCAGAGTTAGTCCCCAAGGTTCCCTGTTGCATTCGACCACATAGAAAACCAGAAAAACAACCATCAGTGCAGAGTCTTCTCCGGCCATTCATGCAATGCAACATCACCAATCCAGACCAACTTGTCTGGGTAGGCATCACACATCATGCCCATGTCCGTTTCTCGATTACGGACTCTACATGCAAAATAACGGGGACTATTCATGTCTACTCGAAGGAACACCTCACACTCACCGCATACTCGGGAGAGCTGGCTTCCTATGCAAAAGAAAGAGGACTTCACATGTCTAAGATGAGAATCGTTACCATAGCATTCCTATTCGGCACCATGAAGATCTAGACAGATGAAAGTCACTGCAACGGCCTCGCCTCCGTAGATCCGAACTCGCCTTGCGATTTGGGGGTCCGAAGCTCCACCGGTGGGCGGAACTCTCCTCATTCTTCTTCCTTGCCATCCCCATTCTCTAAGACTTTAGAAAGAGAAAGCTTGGAGAAAATGACAGTTTCTAAACCCTATCCCCGAATTAAACCTTGCCAGGATCATCCAGGACCCTTGGATCCCAAAGGAAGGAAACAGACGACCACGATTCGCACCTAAATTCCAAAACCTGGACCGAACACGGCTTGTGACACGCCCGTGTCCAAGGCTGTGTGCCTGATTCGACGCCGAAACCGTCGCATCCCGAAAGGAACACGGGTTCTCGACACGCCCGTGTCAGGCTTGACACACCTGTATCATCCAGTATATGCCCGTATTGCGGGGTGTGTTCCTCAATCGACATAGGACCAAAACAAACCCGAAGAGAACACAAGTACTCGACAAGACCGTATCTAAATTGTCACGCCCGTGTCAGGTTGAACACGCCTGGGATCCAGGCCATGTTTCACCCCCGACACAGCACGACTCACAGCCCGAGCAGGACACGGCCTGGGACACGCCCGTGTCTCAGGCCGTGTTCGCTATTCGATGATAGCCGACTACAATTTCGTCGACCACACGGCCATCGTTGATCCCGAGCACGATACAACACTGGGACACACAAGTGTTGTCACAACCCGCATTTTCTCAACGATAAAATCGTATCAGAGCAAGAGAAAACACGTGCCATGATGCCACGTCGTGCAGGGGATAACTGCACATGCCTAGGCAAAACTCCAGACCTTTGATTTTAAGGGAAATCGTTGATTAATTAAGGAAACCAGTTAGGTTGAAAGGCCGTATCCCTCGGCACGGTGGATCAGCTAGTCCACAAATAAAAAGTATATTTATACGCAGTAGAAAATACTTTGGTTCAATTAAATTGACACTCTAAATGAGCATAAGTGTCCCCGAGGGACGACTCGTGGTATGCTCGACTCTAAAGTGAATATAATATATATATGAAAGATAGTCTTTTTACGCTAAGGAAATATAGTGTCTTTGTTTGATAAATATGTTATGCATGATGTACATATAATAATGCTTTTAGGGTTTAAAATATCTAACATGCAACCTAACATAAATCCTTCCCAGAAGCAAGTAAACAACCACAAATAGGCAAAAACAGCAATTTAAGTTCATACCCAGCATCGCAAGAAGCCACCAGTGGGCGCCAACAACCTGACACGAACCCACTGGTGAGAATGTATGTCTATACAGAAAGGTAAAGAACTACCTCACAAAATCGGGGATCGGCTATCTCAGCTACCCAAGAGGCCACCAACAAGCCCCTCCAAAAGAACTAGCCGCTGAACCAGCTACAACCTGGACCTGAGGCATTCAAGAAAAGAACACCTCAGCAAGAAGATAAACAAAAAGTAAATAGAGCATTAGATTAATGAGCAAACAAAAGAAAGGGTTTACCAACCCGACAACAACTGCTATAAGCAAAAGAAAGGCATGACAGTAAGAAAAGAGTACTGTTTAAAGCACAGCAAAGCACACCAAGTGCGAGCAATAAAAGCAGCATGGCCTACAAAGAGTCTGCAACAGCAACAAGACATATACATATATGCCAAAAGAAAGAGAAAACATAAACAGGAAAGGGACTAACAGTCCTAGCACGTGGGTGAGTGGCAGTGGTCAAAACATGGATCTGAATACGTAACCAAAACCAAATCCAAAAAGGGCTAAGGGGTCAAACAGTAGCAGCACTAGGGTCCCACATACGCCAACCCAAACCGGGGCAAAAGGCGGTGGCCACAGCTCACCACATAAAACCACCCCTCCAGAGGCCACCAAAACTCCACCACCTGCCACAACCCAAGAGTCGGTAAGCAAAAATTAGCCGAACACCCAATACCACCCCCTAGAGAAAGGGAAAAGTCACACTAACAATCCTAAGAAAATACACGAACCCAAGACAGAAATGTCGAGCCCACTCGACGCGGCGTTGAGTAAGCTCCGCTTACTTGACGCCAAAAATACTGAGCCGCAAATCCTGCGCTAGGTGACGGCGTTGAGTGAACTCGGCTCACTCGATGCTGTCAGCGCTTTCCACTTAGTGTAAACGTAAGTTTTAGTCAAACCGCAGCCTAAACTCTCTCAACGCGCGAAAATAAGGAGTTGGAAATTTAATCCCGACCCTCCGTTCCATCCTAACTACTCGGGGCTACCGCAACTAAACCTAAGCTGTAACTAACCGCAGCCTCACCCTAACTCTAGCTACCCACTATACACCAAGACCTCAGACAACGAGAGAACATTGATTTAAATGTAAAAAGAACAATGAAACAGCCCATGGATGAAATGAAGGAAGAAGGCATCCTATTGTTCTAATTTCTAAGGAGGAAAAAATAATGAAAACAGAAGTATTGCACAGGAAAAAGAGAACAGAGCAAGAGTTAGAATAATTTGGCAAGGGCAAGGGAGCCACTTGCCTCTACCTCCAGGAAAAACAAAAGCTAACACCCAAGCTTGGCACCGGCGGCAAGATCGGCCACCTAGAAGACCAAAACTGAAACTTGAGGAAAAGAAAAGAAATCAGATATTCTAGAATCAACCCTAAATCAAGAAAAACTTACATGGAAGGGAAGATCTCGACGAGAGCAAGCCAAATCCGCTATCGTACGAGAAAAACGAGCTCTAACCCTCCCGCAATCACCGGCCAAAACCACCACCGCCTCCTCTCAAAACCCTTCCGCTGGAAGCTCTCCAGACTCGGGAACGATAAAAATGAGGAGGAAAAACGGTTCACGGCAACAAAAGATGATCTCAGGAGAAAAAGTACGGAACACGCCCAAGACACGCCCGTGTCACGGGGCATGTACTTACTCGACGAACGTCGATCCCCACTCGACGAAAACACGGGACACGCCCCAGACACGCCCGTGACACGGCCCGACACGCCCGTGTCACGGGGCGTGTACTCACACACCTACCCACTCGACGACCGTCGATCTCAGCTCGATGAAACAGGTGACACGCCCTGTGACACGCCCGTTTCACAGGCCGTGTACCAAATCAAACACCACTCGACGATCGTGGAGCGCCGATCATCGAACGGAGAGACATGCCCCGTATCACGCCCGTGTCCGATACGACACGCCCGTGACATGGCCGTGTTCTCACTAAAACTCCGCCTGACGACCATCGAGCGCAGCTCGACGAAGGGGGACACGCCCTGTGACACGCCCGTGTCACAGGCCGTGTTCTTACAAAAACCCCGTCGACCAAAAATTCGTCGACCAGAGAAACGGGAGCTCTACCCGAGCACGACACGCCCTGGGTCATGGGCGTGACCCAGGCCGTGTCACCCAAACTTACACAGAAAAGGAAACCAGCTAACACCTAGCAAACAAGAGACAAGGCACCAGCCTACAAGCTCGGCCACATCAGGCACGCACAGCACAACAAACATTACAAACATTACAGCTAACAGAACAAACGTCGAAACGACACGAAAGCAAACGATCCCGGATTTCGACCAAAACTCGCACCGTAGCTAAACTCCCAAGCTACGAAAAACAACGGTGAGGTCGAAAACAACATCCGACGATCGCACACTCGGGCTAACACCTCCCGAAGCCAAAACACAAGCATTTCCCTAAGAGGCCCAACCGAGTCACCAAAAGAGACTCCGGCTAGCTGGGGAAATTTGCCAACAGGCTACAACCAGGCTACACCAGGAACATAAAGAGCTAAGACCACGCTCTACAACGGCGAAAGGCCGGAAAAATGCGTCATCGTAACGCCAATCCAAGATCAAACAAAACCAAGAAAAACCGGGGGCGTTACAGCCACTCCCCCTAAAAGAAAGTTTCGCCTCGAAACTTTACTCACAACACTCTTATAAAGAAGGAGAGAGAAAGAGCCAGGAAAGGGCTATATATAAATAAATAAAGCAGAACATACCAGGCACAAGATAGGGAAACAGATGAGGGTGAGCCTCCCTCATAGCCGACTCCAATTCCCAAGTCGCGCTTTCTACATCCTGATTCCTCCATAAAACTTTAACCATAGGAATAGTCTTCTTCCGCAGCGCACGAACCTGAGAATCCAGAATGCGGACAGGCACCTCCACATAAGAAAGATTCGGCTCCAACTGAGGCACAGAATCCAAAACCTGCCTGTCATTCATCACACATTTCCGCAGCTGACTGACGTGGAAGACATCATGCACGCCAGGGAAATTTGCGGGCAAAGCCAGCCTATAAGCTGATATCCCAATCCGCTCAACAATCGGAAACGGCCCCACGTACCTCGGGTCCAACTTCCTGTTCTTGACAAACCGCTTGACTCCAATAAACGGGGAGACCTTTAAGAACACTGAGTCCCCCACCACAAATTCCAAGTCTGATCTACGCCGATTGGCGTTTTTCTCATATCTCTCCTTGGCTATCCGAAGTTTTTCCCGTATAAGCTTCACAGCGGTTTCCATCTCCTCGAGCGCTTCTGGACCCAACAAAGGTCTCTCGCCAACCTCAGCCAAAAACAAGGGAGTTCTGCAGCGCCTCCCGTACAAAGCTTCAAAAGGAGCCATTTGCAAGCTTTCTTGATAACTGTTGTTATACGCAAATTCCATAAGCCGCAAGCGCTCATCCCACGCTCCTCCGTGGTCCAGAATATAGTATCGGATCATATCTTCCACAATCTGATTTACTCGCTCCGTCAGACCATTGGTCTGCGGATGATAAGCTGTGGAATATCTCAAATCTGTACCCAACCCTTCTTGAAGGCTCTTCCAAAAACGAGACGTAAACCTGGAGTCTCAATCTGATATGATACTCACGGGTACACCATGCAATCTAATAACCTCATCCAGATACAGCTCGGCTATCTTTCTCATCAGATAATCGATCTTAAATGGTACGAAGTGAGCACACTTCGTCAATCTGTCTACGATCACCCAAACTGAATCATGCCCTTTAGGAGATCTCGGTAAGCCTGTAATGAAATCCATCGAGATACTCTCCCACTTCCACATCGGAATCTCCAAGGGAGTCAGCTTGCCACCAGGACTCCAATGGTCGGCTTTCACTCGCCTGTAGGTGAAAACACTCTGAAACAAATCTGGCTATGTCCTTCTTCATCCCATACCACCAGGCAATCTGCTTTAAATCACGATACATCTTGGTAGACCCTGGATGGTAGGCAACACTAGATCTGTGAGCTTCTCTGCACACCATATACCAGATATCTCCAACTACGGGGATGCAAAACCTGCCACGATACTTCAAGGTACCTGCATCATCTACAGAGAAATCTGGTAGTTCACCTTTTTCAGCTCGAAGATACAAATGCAGAAGATCGGGATCATCCTTCTGATGCAGTCTCGTAAGCGCAATCCACGAAGGTTCTGCCACTGCCAAGCTACTCTGCGAATCGCAGCTTCCCACAGAAATGTCCATCAAAAGAAACTCTTCCACTAGACGCTCGGCGGAGAGATTGAAAATCTTACCTGACTTCCGACTCAGGGCATCGGCCACCACATTCGCTTTACCCGGACGGTACTGGATTTCAACATCATAGTCAGCCACGTACTCCAACCACCGCCGCTGGCGCAGATTCAATTCTTTCTGAGTGAAGACATACTTCACACTCTTATGATCCGTGAAAATCTTGCACTGCGCGCCGTATAGCAAATGCCTCCACAGTTTCAACGCATAGATCACAGCTGCAAACTCCAGGTCATGCGTAGGGTAATTCCTCTCGTGAGTCTTTAGCTGCCTCGACCCGTACGCAATCACATTCCCGCCCTGCATCAATACGCAGCCCAGTCCGACATGCGACGCATCCACATATATATCATACTCACTATCTTCGGTAGGCAAGGACAAAATTGGAGCTGAACATAGCCTTATTTTTAGTTCCTCAAAAGCCTCCTCACATTTGCCAACCCATATGAAGGCTACATTCTTCTGCGTCAACCTGGTCAACGGCGCAGACAAGGTAGAGAAGACCTCTACAAATCTTCTATAATATCCAGCCAAGCCCAAGAAGCTTCTGATCTCTTTGGGAGTAACAGGCCTCGCCCATTCCATAACAGCAGCGATCTTTTCTGGGTCCACCGATATTCCTTCCTTATTCACCACCTGGCCGAGAAAAGAAACTTGAGTCAACCAAAATTCGCATTTGCTCAGCTTGGCGTATAGCTTATGGTCTCTCAGAGTCACCAAGACCAGTCGCAAATGTCGATCATGCTCCTCCGCATCTCTAGAGTACACCAAAACATCGTCTATAAAGACAATCACAAACTTATCTAGGAAATCCTTGAAAATCCTGTTCATCAGATCCATGAAAGCCGAGGGCGCATTCGTCAAACCAAATGACATAACAAAAATTCAAAATGCCCATGACGAGAGCGGAACGCCGTCCGCAGAACATCTGACTCCCGAATCCTCAACTGGTGATAACCCGAACGAAGATCTATCTTGGAAAACACAGCACTACCACGCAGTTGGTCAAACAAATCGTCAATTCGAGGCAAAGGGTACCTGTTCTTAATAGTAACCTTGTTCAGCTCTCTATAGTCGATGCATAGCCTCATCGACCCATCTTTCTTTTTAACGAACAGCACTGGTGCACCCCAAGGTGAAGAACTCGGCCTTATGAAACCTTTTGCCAACATCTCATCCAGCTGAATTTGCAACTCTTCCAGCTCTCGCGGGGCCATCCGGTACGACGCCTTTACAATAGGATGCGTGCCTGGCTCCAAATCTATAACAAACTCGACATCTCGATCGGGTGGAAGACCGGGAAGATCATCAGGAAACACATCAGAGAAGTCACATGCCACATGAATCTCTTCCAAACGTGGCACCCTAACAACTGTCCCTACCAGAGAGACCACACAAGCAAAACAACCAGAATCAAGCAACTTCCGAGCACACACCGCAGAAATGACTTGAGACTCCTGGAGAGAATACCCATAAACGGTCCCTGGCTGACCGTTGTCTTTGACGAAGTCCAAGCGCTTACCCTTGCACTGGATCACAACATCGTACCTTAACAACCAGTCCATGCCCAAGATAACATCGAAGTCCTCCAGGTCAATCACCTTCAGATCTGCCTTGGCTAGAAAATCCCCGAACAAAATCGGACAATCAAGGACACCCAGGTCCGTAACCACAGAGTCACCGGAAGGGAACTTAACGCAAAAGGCACCACCAACACGATCTAGGCACAAACTGAACCGCTCCACGAAGGCTCTAACCACAAACGAGTGGGTAGCGCCGGAATCGAAGAGAACGCACGCCCAACGGTTCTTTACCTTAAATCATCCTACAAATAGCGCACGCATCTAAGGCAACAAACGCAAAAATGAAAACTACAACCAAAAAGGAAACATAACGAAACAACTGGGGAGGAGTCGAACCTGAAATAACCTGGGTCGAAGTCTGCGCTTCGTCTGCCGAAAGCACATTCAGCTTCCCCTTTCCTCTATCCAATTGCTGAGGCGGTGGCAAATCCTGAAGGGGAAATGGCTGCAGAACAGGCTGGAACTGTGGGCACTTTGTCTTGAGATGGCCCTTCTGGCCGCACTGAAAACAGACCTTATCTTTTAACCAGCAACGGGCAGCCTCATGCCCCTTCCTTCCACATAAGGCACATACCAAGTCTCCTCTGGGAGCACCCTGAATCGCATGCACCTGTTCCTTCTTCTGCGCTCCCAACCTTTTGAAACACTTCTCAAAGGGGTGGCCTGGCCGGCCACAGAAACTACAAACCTCCTTGTTCCTCTTTATCGAGACAGCATCAGGTTCCTGAGGGCTCTTCCCTCCAACAGACTTCCGCTTATCCTTCCTCAACTGCTGGCCTCTATTCTTGGCATTCTCAATGGCCTCAACTCTCAAGGCAGCTTCAACCACGCTGGCATAACTGACTGCTCCGTAGGCATTTGCTAACTGCTGAATGTCGCTTCTGAGTCCACCAAGGAATCGCTTAAATCGGTCTGCTTCAACACTCACCAGACCAGGGGCAAACCGACTCAACTTACTAAACTCAATCTCATACTCACTAACCGTGAGTTTCCTCTGCTTCAAATGGAGAAAGTCATTCATCAGCCGGTCCGTCTCGACTGAAGGCAGAAATTTACTCAACAGCATCACCTTATATGACTCCCAAGAGCATCCTGCCACCAAGCTTTCTTTCTCCCTCAGCCACCAATTCTTTGCTAAGCCCTTGAGCTGGTAGGCAGCGAGCATCACTCTCTGATCGTTCCGTAATCCCTGAGTAAGAGAACATCTCCTCAATGGTAATCAGCCAGTCATCCAAAATCATAAAATCTGCTTGCCCATCATAAGTAGGGGGTCTCAGCCACTGAAACTGGGATATAAACGCCATCTCCGGGGGCACCACAACCACAGGCACGGGAGGAGAAGGAGGGGCAGGAACCGCTACCCCCTCAGCGGGGTCCGGAACTCTCGGAGCCTATCCTGCCACCACTGCCACAAGGGACTGAATCTGAGCCTGTATAGCCACCACCTGTCTCGATAAGGCCTCATTGCTCTGCCGCAGGTTTTCTACCAATGCCTCGCTCTGCGCTCCTGACGCCTCACCCTCGGATTGGGGGGTCGATCTCGTCGCAGGACGTCTCGCCATCCTATAATCGCACAAGCTTTAGACAAAACCTAGCGCAACAGCTAGAACAAAACTACCCGGTACAGACAAACACACTTAAATATGAACTTCAACTGCAAAACTTGCTCTTGGAGTTGTTTTTACCATGATGATGTTATGCTTAACCTAAGCTGGTTCACCACCATCATACTAACTCATGTGCCTAAACCATGAATGCACGTATTTGTATTCTTTTTTACTCAAAACCATGTGTGTACACATGTCATCTTGCAAATCTTTAGCTTGGCACGTTGTGCTTATGAAATGTTATACTATGCATGATGTGCTATGCATTCTAAAAAAAGCCTTAATGCATGCCATGGGCGGCGTACACATGAAAATGTTATGCATCCCATACTACATAACATTCCCATGC
The DNA here is from genome assembly GCA_039583875.1 of Platanthera guangdongensis. NCBI lineage: Eukaryota > Viridiplantae > Streptophyta > Magnoliopsida > Asparagales > Orchidaceae > Platanthera > Platanthera guangdongensis. The sequence continues at coordinate 120,670,571 of CM077148.1, read as the reverse complement.
AACGAAAAAAGAAAACGTGCTAGCCGAATTCATGTGGTGAGGTTATGCATCCCATACTACATAACCCTCACATGTTGCCTCCTATGGTGGATCCATATAAGAACACATATTATGCATCCCATACTACATAATATGCCCCGTATACTTCTTTATGCTCATGAGTGTAGTGTTCGTACTTTAGCCAAGACGTGCTGATGACATATCGGTGTGTGTATGGTATGATGCTAACCACTAATGCAAAGAAGGGAAAGGTTGCCCGACCATTTGTCAAGCAACCTCCCTCTGATACCAACTGTCACAACCCGCATTATCTCAACGATAAAATCATATCAGAGCAAGAGAAAACATGTTCCATGATGCCACGTCGTGCAGGGGATAACTGCACACGCCCAGGAAAAACTCCAGACCTTTGATTTTAAGGGAAATCGTTGATTAATTAAGGAAACCAGTTAGGTTGAAAGGCCGTATCCCTCGGCACGGTGGATCAGCTAGTCCACAAATAAAAAGTATATTTATACGCAGCAGAAAATACTTTGGTTCAATTAAATTGACACTCTAAATGAGCATAAGTGTCCCCGAGGGACGACTCATGGTACGCTCGACTCTAAAGTGAATATAATATATATATGAAAGATAGTCTTTTTACGCTAAGGAAATATAGTGTCTTTGTTTGATAAATATGTTATGCATGATGTACATATAATAATGCTTTTAGGGTTTAAAATATCTAACATGCAACCTAGCATAAATCCTTCCCAGAAGCAAGTAAACAACCACAAATAGGCAAAAACAACAGTTTAAGTTCATACCCAGCATCGCAAGAAGCCACCAGTGGGCGCAAACAACCTGACACGAACCCACTGGTGAGAATGTATGTCTATACAGAAAGGTAAAGAATTACCTCACAAAATCGGGGATCGGCTATCTCAGCTACCCAAGAGGCCACCAACAAGCCCCTCCAAAAGAACTAGCCGTTGAATCGGCTACAACTTGGACCTGAGGCATTCAAGAAAAGAACACCTCAGCAAGAAGATAAACAAAAAGTAAATAGAGCATTAGATTAATGAGCAAACAAAAGAAAGGGTTTACCAACCCAGCAACAACTGCTATAAGCAAAAGAAAGGGCATGACAGTAAGAAAAGAGTACTGTCTAAAGCAAAGCAAAGCACACCAAGTGCGAGCAATAAAAGCAGCATGCCCTACAAAGAGTCTGCAACAGCAACAAGACATATACATATATGCCAAAAGAAAGAGAAAACATAAACAGGAAAAGGACTAACAGTCCTAGCACGTGGGTGAGTGGCAGTGGTCAAAACATAGATCTGAATACGTAACCAAAACCAGATCCAAAAAGGGCTAAGGGGTCAAACAGTGGCAGCACTAAGGTCCCACACACGCCAACCCAAACCGGGGGAAAAGGCGGTGGCCACAGCTCATCACATAAAACCACCCCTCCAGAGGCCACCAAAACTCCACCACCTGCCACAACCCAAGAGTCGGTAAGCAAAAATTAGCCGAACACCCAATGCCACCCCCTAGAGAAAGGGAAAGGTCACACTAACAATCCTAAGGAAATACACGAACCCAAGACAGAAATGTCGAGCCCACTCGACGCGGCGTTGAGTAAGCTCCGCTTACTTGACGCCGAAAATACTGAGCCGCAAATCCTATGCTAGGTGACGGCGTTGAGTGAACTCGGCTCACTCGATGCTGTCAGCGCTTTCCACTTAGGGTAAACGTAAGTTTTAGTCAAACCGCAGCCTAAACTCTCTCAACGCGCGAAAACAAGGAGTTGGAAATTTAATCCCGACCCTCCGTTCCATCCTAACTACTCGGGGCTACCGCAACTAAACCTAAGCTGTAACTAACCGCAGCCTCACCCTAACTCTAGCTACCCACTGTACACCAAGACCTCAGACAACGAGAGAACATTGATTTAAATCTAAAAAGAACAATGAAACAGCCCATGGATGAAATGAAGGAAGAAGGCATCCTATTGTTCTAATTTCTAAGGAGGAAAAAATAATGAAAACAGAAGTATTGCACAGGAAAAAGAGAACAGAGCAAGAGTTAGAATAATTTGGCAAGGGCAAGGGAGCCACTTGCCTCTACCTCCAGGAAAAACAACAGCTAACACCCAAGCTTGGCACCGGCGGCAAGATCGGCCACCTAGAATACCAAAACTGAAACTTGAGGAAAAGAAAAGAAATCAGATATTCTAGAATCAACCCTAAATCAAGAAAAACTTACATGGAAGGGAAGATCTCGACGAGAGCAAGCCAAATCCGCTATCGCACGAGAAAAACGTGCTCTAACCCTCCCGCAACACCGGCCAAAACCACCACCGCCACCTCTCAAAACCCTTCCGCTGGAAGCTCTCCAGACTCGGGAACGATGAAAATGAGGAGGAAAAACGGTTCACGGCAACAAAAGATGATCTCAGGAGAAAAAGTACGGAACACGCCCAAGACACGCCCGTGACACGGCCCGACACGCCCGTGTCACGGGGCATGTACTTACTCGACGAACGTCGATCTCCACTCGACGAAAACACGGGACACGCCCCAGACACGCCCGTGACACGGCCCGACACGCCCGTGTCACGGGGCGTGTACTCACACACCTACCCACTCGACGACCGTCGATCTCAGCTCGACGAAACAGGTGACACGCCCTGTGACACGCCCGTGTCACAGGCCGTGTACCAACTCAAACACCACTCGACGATCGTGGAGCGCCGACCGTTGAACGGAGAGACACACCCCGTGTCACGCCCGTGTCCGATACAACACACCCGTGACACGGCCGTGTTCTCACTAAAACTCCGCCTGACGACCATCGAGCGCAGCTCGACGAAGGGGGACATGCCCTGTGACACGCCCGTGTCACAGGCCGTGTTCCTACAAAAACCCCGTCGACCAAAAATTCATCGACCAGAGAAACGGGAGCTCTACCCGAGCACGACACGCCCTGCGTCACGGGCGTGACCCAGGCCGTGTCACCCAAACTTACACAGAAAAGGAAACCTGCTAACACCTAGCAAACAAGAGACAAGGCACAGCCTACTAGCTCGGCCACATCAGGCACGCACAGCATAACAAACATTACAAACATTACAGCTAACAGAACAAACGCCGAAACGACGCGAAAGCAAATGATCCCGGATTTCGACCAAAACTCGCACCGTAGCTAAACTCCCAAGCTACGAAAAACAACGGTGAGGTAGAAAACAACATCCGACGATCGCACACTCGGGCTAACACCTCCCGAAGCCAAAACACAAGCATTTCCCTAAGAGGCCCAACCGAGTCACCAAAAGAGACTCCGGCAAGCTGGGGAAATTTGCCAACAGGCTACAACCAGGCTACACCAGGAACCTAAAGAGCTAAGACCACGCTCTACAATGGCGAAAGGCCGGAAAAATGCGTCATCGTAACGCCAATCCAAGATCAAACAAAACCAAGAAAAACCGGGGGCGTTACAAGTGTCCCAGGCCGTGTGACCTCTACCAAGTCCCAAACGTGGCTCAAAACTCTACCCGTCCCTCTTTTGAGTTTCAGGGGATTACAACTATCTCCCTTTTAAAAGAATTTCGTCCCGAAATTACAGAAAGGAAAAGATTTAAACAAAACGTAAACGGTACCTGAGTGGAATAACTCTGGGTACTCCTCAAGCATGGTCTGCTCTTGCTCCCACTAGAGGTCCTCCTGACCGCATTTGTTACAATAGACCTTGACCATCCTGATACCTTTGTTACACAGTCGCTAGACTTTCGAGTCCTCAATGCGAACGGGCTTGACCTTCGTCGATAACACATTATCAGCCGGTACTTGATCGACCGAAATCACTTGTGAAGGCTCTTGCAATGCCTTCCGTAGCACCGATATGTGGAATACGTCATGTAGACTATTTAGTTCCACTGAAAGCATCAATCGATAAGCTGCCTCGCCAATCTGCTCCAGATCCTCAAATTGTCCAAGTTACCTAGGGCTTAGCTTCTTCAAGCGTCGAACCTGCGAGACACATTTGAACGGCTTAATCTTCAAATACATCCAGTTGCCAACAACGAACTCCACGTTCCTATGCTTGGCATTATAGTACTTAGCTTGCCGGTCCTGAGCGATTAGTAATCTCTCTCAAATGGTTCGTATCAACAAGGTTGCATCTTCCACTTCTTTCCGCTTGTATAGCTTCAACTCACCTGTTTCCAACCACGATAACGTCGTGTGACATCTTCTACCATAAAGGGCCTCAAAGGGAGTCATTTGAATGCTGGCCTGGTAGCTGTTGTTGTAAGCGAATTCCACCAAGTACAGGTGATCTTCCCACTACTTCCCGAAACCCAGGACGCACATGCAAAGTATGTCTTCCATCGTCCTGTTGACTCTTTCGGTCTGACCATCCGTCTGCGGATTAAAGGCCGTACTGAAACTCAGCTTTATTCCCAACATCTATTGCACCAACCTCCAATCATTGGACGTGAACTGCACATCTCGGTCACTCACGATGCTTCGGGGCACACCGTGAAGACGAATAATATTATCCACATAAAATTTTGCCAATTTTTCCACAGAATCATCCTTCCTATGCGGAATGAAGTGCGGCACTTTCGTCAAACGATCTATAACCACCCAGATGACGTCGTTTCCCTTCTGCGACATTGGCAACCCATGCACAAATTCCATAACAATATCGTCGAACTTCAACTCCAGGATAGGCAAGGACTTCAAGAATCCTCCCGGCTTCTGGCACTTCGCCTTCACTAAGGCGCACGTTTGACACTTCGCTAGATAAAGTGCCACATCCTTATTAAGTACTGGCCACCAGAACAATTTCTTCATATCACGGTACATCTTCATGCTCCCTGGGTGAATCGAGTACTTGGTACGATGAGCCTCGTACATCAATTCCACACGCAGTTTGCCCCCATTTGGGATGCACAACTGATTGGCCTCCCATAAAAATCCATCCACAACTTCAAATTGGGAATTTGACAAATCCAAAGCCTCAACTATGATTTGCTTCATGTGGCCATACATATCCAGAGCCTGCCGAATCCGATTCATTCACTTTATCGTGTCGAATCCAAAGAAATTTAGATCGTGTTCTCTCAAGACTTCTTCCACAACTTCTTCACCATGCATTCAGTTTTCAAGAAGGAAGAACTCTGTAGATTTCAGATCTGAAGTGAAGTTGTTTATTATTATTGTAAATTTTTTTTTCAATTCCTGTAGGAGCCTTATCTCCAAGTTTGTAGGAAGTCTTTTCTTTCGAGTGTATATCCCGTTTTAGGGGATCGAGTTTGTAAGAGTGTATTAACTCCGAGCTGTACGAGCGTTGGTCCGAGTTGAAGGATTATTTATTCTGAGATATAGTGAAGTAGCCAAGGCAAGCCGTGGTGCTATATTAGTGAGGTGGAGAGTGGACGTACACATGATTGGGGAAGCACTATAATTCCTTCTGTCATATGGTTTGTTCTTGATTACTTTCTGTGATATTATCTCTCAACTTTTTATTCCTCAAAAGAAACAGATCTCACCTATTCACCCCACCCCCCTCTAGGAGATTTAGGTAGACAACTCGATACTTTCAATTGTTCAATGTTCACATCCAGGTCACACTGAACCTCTCTCTAGTTCAGTAATGCTTCGATACTAGACTGCTTGTCTACACAAGAGATCTCCTACGCCTCCAACTCCCGAACCAAACGCTCGACATGAACTGACAGCCAGTTGGCTTGAGCTGGGGCCCTGCGACTCAACGCATCCGCAACTGCATTGCCTTTGCCAGGCACATAATGAATCTTAAACGTGTAGTACCTCAGAAACTCCATCCATATCCATTATCGCATGTTCAAATCCTTCTGATCCAACAAGTACTTCAGGCTCTTGTGGTCGGTATAGATATCGACCTTCACCCCGTACAAGTAATACCTACACAGCTTCAGGGCAAATATCACGGCCGCTAACTCCAAGTCATGGACCGGATAATGCCTCTCATGCACCTTCAGCTGATGCGAGCCATGGGCTATCACACTTCCATACTGCAGTAGGACACAACCCAATCCACTGCCCGAAGCATTACTGTAGATCTCAAAGTCCTCGGTCCAACTTGGCGAACTCAGCACAGGCGTCGTGGTCAACCGACTTTTCAATTCTTCAAAAGCTTATGCGCACTCCGGCGTCCAAACAAACTTCTGATATTTCCTCATCAGAGCCGTGAGGGGTAATGCTATCCGCGAGAAGTTCTCCACGAAGCGCCTGTAATAGCCGGCAAGCCCCAGAAAACTCCGGAATTCAGCTATCGTAGACAGCACAGGCCACTCCCGTATAACAACAATCTTCGCCGGATCCACCGCAATTCCCTCTCCACTGACTATGTGACCAAGGAACGCTATTGAGGACAACCAAAACTCGCATTTGGAGAACTTGGTGTACAGTTGATTCCTCCTCAGTGTCTCCAACACCAAATGAAGATGCTTAAAGTGATCCTCCTCACTCTGCGAGTACATCAATATATCGTCGATGAAGACGATCACAAAGTGGTCTAGGTATTCTCTGAAAGTCCTATTCATTAGATCTATGAACACTGACGGTGCATTAGTCAGTCAAAATGACATGACCGTAAAGTCATCATGCTCGTATCTCTTACTAAAAGCTATCTTTGGGATATCACTTTCTCTCATCCTCAGCTGATAATACCCGGACTTAAGATCCAACTTCGACTACACAGATGGCCGAACTAACCTATCGAACAGATCATCAATTCTTGGGAATGGGTACTTGTTCTTCTCCGTTAACTTGTTTAGTTCTTGATAATCGATACAGAGTCGCAAACTTCTGTCCTTCTTCTTCACAAAAAGGACCGGTGCGCTCCAAGGCGATGAACTTGGACGCATATAAGCCTGTTCTAAAAGATCTTGAAGTTGTACCATCAGCTCTGTCATCTCCTTAGGCTGTAGCCGATACGGAGAGCGTAACACAGGTTTTGCACCTGGCACTAGCTCGATGGTGAAATCTATCTCCCGTTGAGGTGGGGTTCCAGGAAGATCGCCGGGGAACACATCAGGGTATTCAGATACCACTGGGATGCTGTGCAAGGTAGGCTTAGGCTTCGAAGCCTCCACTAACATGAAGAACAGCTCTGCACCAGCACGAACTGCGTTAACCACCTGAAGAGCAGACATCAAAGTCTTGCTAGAACCTTTCAAGCCTGCAAACGTCGTATCCTGACTCGTTCCCAACTTAACCTCCTTACGATTGCAATCAATATAAGCTTGCTGCTCCGAGAGCCAGTCCATACCAAATCTTAAGTCGAACTCCACCAGCGGCAGTAACGACGCTTGCAAATCGAACTCCTAACTTCCAATATGAATCTTTACACCACAGACTCTATCTGCGCGCATCGAACACCCATTTGGAAACAACACATCCAGTTTGTCCTTTGCCATCGAAAAAGGTACTCTGATGCGCAATATAAGTCCTTCGGACAACAAGTAGTGTGAAGCTTCTGTATCAAAGAGTGCTCTCGCCGGATTTTCACAAATCAACACAAAGACTATACAAACAGTGGTAATGTAACACGCACAAGGTAACAAGTATTTAAAACTAACTTTCTATAAATTTAAACCGTACCTGTCACCACATCTGCTTGCTTTATGGCCTTATCTTGGCCAAGATTATAGACTCTATGTTGAGCCGGAGCATAATGGGATTCAGTTGACTCCACCGCCTTGCCCTTCTCCTTATAGGTTGCTCCCGGCTTCCACTCAGACTTTGGACGTCCGCTCCAGCACTCTCTGGCAAAGTGTCCCGACTTCCCACAACTAAAGCATGCGCCCGGGGTTCGGCTTGTAGTTTCCCCCGTAGCACCAAAAGAAGGGGCTGGACCTGAAGTCCTAGCCTTCTTATTGAACTTACAATAACCAGACTTCATGTTAGTCGGCACCTTAAAATCTGTCTTCTTAGCCCCAGAGTCTCTCTTCGCCTGCACATTCCTCAGATCCTTTTCAAACGACTGGGCCGTATTGACCGGGGTCAATAAGCCCTACGTCATAGGCCCCGAGAGCAGTAGCTTTAGGTCATCCCTCAGACCCTCACAGAAACGGTTTATTTTATGCTCCTCATCCGCGAACGTAGAGCTATATTACCGACACAACTGTGTAAATTCGTGGAGATACTCGTCCACGCTACTCATTTCTTGCATCAACTTCTGGAATTCATTTTCCATCGCGATCCTTTGAGTCGAGGGAAGGTACCTTGCCAAGAAGAGTATCGAAAATTCTTCCATCGACACATCCGTGAGTTGACTTCCCCTCAAATGGTGAAGCTCCAAACCTTCCCACCACAGACTTGCATCTCCGTCCAACAGGAATGTAGCTATGGTGGTCATCTTCTACTCATCCATTTCAGTAGCTGTCAATACTCTCTTTACTCGGGAGAGCCAATCATCAGCTTGGGATGGGGTTCCAATTATCGAGAACACCGGAGGATTAAAGCATATAACATGCTTGAGCTGCCTTTCAATTGCTCTCCTAGGCACCAAAGATTCCACCACTACTTGCTCCACTATTCTCGGTTCCGCCGCATGAAGCGGTACCTGCTCCACCGCAGGAGCAGGCTGCTGCATTTACCTTGTAGGCTGCGCATTGATCAAATCAAACACCGCTTCAGCCACCAATTGAATGGTTTCTATCGAGGGAGGTGTTGCAGGCACATCATTTGGTGTGCTACTTGCCTCAGAAACCGAACATTCTGACGGCCCTGCACCACTTCCGGTCACCTATAGTCATACAAAACAACATTAAGCGACCAAACAAAATTGCAAAAAACATTTATAGGAACACGCAGGTTCCTCAAACATGTTTATTTTTATTCCTAAGTGGACATTAATGGGTTCTTTTTAGGTTATAACGCTGACGCACACACATGTGCTCACCACCCCTGAAAATAATTCGTCAACGAATTCATTTAAGTTGACTGAAACCAGTAGTCTGATACCAAATTGTAACACCCCCTATCCGTCGCATTGCATATAACAGTAGGTCCGGCTGGGTCCCGATGCCATATACCACAGACAGACCGAAGGGTTACGCAATGAACCATCCTGACAATAACCAATGTCCTACGTAGAGTACATTCTAGCGGAAGCAATATAAAAGTTGCAAATTAAGAACCCAGCCAATAACATGAATGACCACTACATAAACCCAACAAGAATGAACGTACAAATACACAAGTACTTGGCCTTATGGCCTTACATGATTTTACTCAAATAAAAGTGTTTTCCAACCTCGGCACGCATGCCGATCACACATGAGAATAAAAGTAAACACTCAAATTTAGGCCTTCGAGGGTGAAAGTGCAGGTTAGATCTGAAATACTCTAGAGGGGGAGGGGGGGTGAATAGAGTATTGTGCTTATTAACAACTTTTTACAACTTTTGTTGTAATCCTAAGTGAACAAATTAGCAAATAAAGAAATAAGCAAAGCAACCTTATAAAGCACAGAGCACAGCCAAAATAAAAGAAAAGGGGCAACCAGATGACACAAGAAATTTATAGTGGTTCCCCAACCTGGGTACATCCACTCTTCTACCACCCTGATAGGAATCCACTCAGGTTATTGATCAGGTGCCTGACACCAATGAGCTTTTGTTCAGTTGCTCAAAAACCAAAACCTCAAGTCTTTTGGAAGGAGACTTGCAACCAGGAATAATTTTGAAGGGAATTAAAACCCTGTACAAATGATGGAAAAAGGGTGATGGAGTCTTCTATTTCTCAATAACAACTGAGAAGACTTGTGGATTGATTTTAGCAGATTTGCTCCCCCTGAGATCTTGAATGGATCAGGAATTCTGGAGCACTGCTTCAGGGTGATAGGTCTTCTAAGACTTGAATGCCTTGACCAGAGATTGCTTCAGGAACTTCTTTGACATATAGAGTTTTGTTGTCCTTCTGAAGTTGTCCTGTAGGATTCAAGGAAGAAGACTCTTGATAGTGATTGAATGTTCTTCTTCTTCTTGATGAAGTTCTTTGACTTAGGCTGATTGCAGTATGAAATCTTTTGATTTCTATAAGATTGTTCTTCAATGATATCACTTTCTGTCTGTCTCACTGCTTGTTCTTTTCTTTTCTGACTAAAGAACACATTCAAAATGGGAATCCTTGAGCAGTAATTGCAGTCGGCCTGGGAAGGAAGCGACAATCAATGATTTCCCTAACTGTCCCATGGAAAAAACGGCATATAATAATCCATGATCAATGCTCGTTCCAACGGTAACATTCCGAGAAGATTGGGCATTAATTACTCAGGATTCATCGCCAAGAAATGGGACGGAAAACTGGAGATGACCTAATCTGGAATCTTCGAACGAAGAACATGAATCGTCGAGCAGAGTTCACAGTTTCTCGAGCTGAGCTTATGAGTTCGTCGACCAGATAATAGCAATTAGTCTTCAAGGGAAACTTGTCAATTCTGCTACAATATTCGTCGAACTGACAATCTTCATTCGTCGAGCTGAGATCCAAATTCGTCGAGCGAAGAATGATTGTGGACTTAGAATCTGAGAAGTCACTAACTGAGAAGGATTCCAAATCATTGACCAGAATTCGTTGAGTAGAGTATTGAATTCGTCGACCTGATAAATTGTGAACTTGAGGTCCAAGTTCGTCGAGCTCAGAATCCCATTCGTCGACCAAAGCATAAAGTTGGACTTAGAAAAATTCTGAATTTATCCTAACTTTAGTTTGTTGAAGTATCTCAGTCTTCATTGAACAGGGAACAAAGATCGTCGAGCTCAGCACAGAGAAATGCCTCAAGATCATCGAGATCAGAAGGCCTTTCGTCAAACTGAGTTCTACGAACGTCGAACTGAGTTCGACGAACGTCGAACTCATTTTACTTAGTCTTGAAATCTTCTAACTCTGAAGTCTCTGAAGGTCTTGTTGATAGCTGGTCCATCTGAAGTTGACTCTAAGGACTTGACTTAGACTCTAAGACACAAGCTTGACCCTGGCTATACATGTTGGGTCACAATCTAAGCTAGTGAACCAAGCCCAAATCAACTAGGGATCCAACAATCTCCCTCTATTTGGGTGAGGTCACTAAGAGACTCAAAACAAATAAACAAAGCAAGAAATGAAATATATCTGACAGAGAATTACTAACACATGCAGCAGATATATATATATATACAGGCTTTGTTTAAACAAATAAAGATTACTTCTTTATTTGAAAACAAATGCAGAAAGAAATTGAAACAAAATAAAGATTACTTCTTCTTCTTTTTCTGCATAGACTTGTCTTCTGTTGTCTTCTCTCCTGGATTTTTGAAGATAATTTCTCTGTTGGGATCTAAAGCCTGTGCTTGAGTCATAGTCATGTCAGCTGCCCTAATAATCTTCAGTGATGTAGCTCTGGGGACAACTGCTTCCGGATGGAGCTTCATATAATCATCAACATTGAAAAGTTTGTTGGCTTTGTCAAACCTTTTTAATTCTTCCTTCATGTACTTTGACATAGTTGTAAGACCAGAAATGTCTTTACCTTCAGCTTTTACTTTATTGATCAGGGAAAGACCAATAAGTTCCTAGAACCTGGCCATTTTTGCAGTGTTGGTTGTTTCAGGATCTTCAAATGGAATAGGAGGAGAGTAAGGTCTTTTAGGACTGTCAGCTTTCTGATCTTCAGATATTTGCTGCTGTTGCTGCGGATGCTGTTGTTGATGTTGATTTCCTGATGAATGATGGCCTTGCTGACTGCTTCCAGAGGACCTCCCTTAATGTCTCTGATAGGTTTGCATGGGGGCAGATCTCTGAGAGCTAGAGCCAGTGGCACCAGCTGCTGGAGGAGGACGAGGAGGTGGATCCTTTCTATATCTTTGGACTAGTGGAGGAGAATATCTCCTACTTCTTTTCCTTTCCTTCTGCTGGTTCTTAGATAACCACATCCATGCAGGCATTCCCTTATAAGGAGTAACAATATGCAGAATGTTGTAGGGAGTGTCAGCGTTGGGATTGGGCTTAGGAGCAGGAGGAGGAGGAGCCTTCCTTTTCTTTGATAGCATTTTCTTCTTTTTCTTTGAAGCTTCTTCATATGTATCATAATCATCATCATCTTCATCTTCACTGCCAAAACCCTGAGGGTTATCATATAAAGCATCCAATGCTTTCAAAGCTTTATCATCAATAGCAGCCTTTGATGTAGCAGGGGCAGAAGTTGAAGTTTCAACAACTGGAGTTTCAGCAGTAGTGGAAGAAGAACCTATACACTATCAAGAATCAACAGTAATTGGGAGAGAGCTTTCAGCTGCTGCCTTATTCTCTTCTTCAATATCAGCCAGGATTAACTCATCCAGATCTGGCATAGGTGAATCATCCATAACAAAAATTGGTGCTGAGATAGCTTCTGGAATAACTATAGAGGTTAGAGCAACAACAGGAATGACAAAACTGTCACAGAGTTGCTTAGCAACTGCTGGACTTATTGGAGATGTATAGGGCACAATAGCCAACTGTGGCTTAGTAAAGTCTTCCGGAAGAGACTGCATATATATAGTATCAAAATTTCTCAACAAAACAGTCAAATTAACTGTGGGATTTAAATGGAAATCACCAACAGATTTTTATTTTCTCTGGAACTGACTCATCTAAGTCAATGTCAGTATCCATAAAAAGAATCAATTCAATCAAATCAGAATAAGAATCAAATTCTTGAAAAATTTTTGCATCTGCATCTGAAACTGTTGTAGAGGGAACTGCTGTTGTGACTGCTACTGTACCTGCTGCTGCTGCTTCTACATCTACATCTGCTGCTGCTTCATCACAGAGCATCTCCCCCTGCCTGGATTCAGGAGAACCTGGAGCCAGGCCCCTGAATGAAGAGGGGGCAGCAAAGAGGAGATAAACTTGGGCAGATAAAGAATTGATAGAAGTCACAAGAGGTGTAATGGCCTTTGTGATTAGGGAATTGATGAGGGGAGTGATGAAGGAGAGGAGAAAGGATATGGTAGTGGGATCAAATGAGGAAGGGGGAGAGTATGTTGCATTTGGTGTGGAGGAGGGAGCAACTAGGGATGCAATTGAGGGTGGAGCAGCATGTACGTGAGAAGTGGATGGTGATGAGGAGGGAAAGGTAGCATCTGGCATGGCAGTGTCTGAGGGTAAGGTTTAGGATGGGATGGAGGATAAATGTGGGGGAAGTGGAGACTGTGGTGGTGTAGGAATAGATGTGTCATGAGGTGAAGCAAGGGGTGTTGGAATGTTAGAGATGTCAAGTGGTGGAGATGGAGGTAGAGTAGGCATAGAGGTATGCTGTGGAGATTGAAGTGTTGAAGAAGGAATGGGAGAGGAAGGGAGGTGTTTTGCTGGAAGGGGTGCTGGAAGAGATGGTGTAGATGGAATTGCCTCTTTTGCAGGGTGGGGAGTGGCCTTCACAGACCTGGTGCTCTCAGAAGCTGGGATGGAAGAGGAGGAAGCCTTGGATGGCTTGGAGATCATCCTCTCCCATCTGCCAAACAAAGCTCATGTGAGGCGCTTGTTGGCATTGATGAAGATGGTTGGGGAGACCATGAATTCACCAGCTTTTTCTTTAAGAAAAATCCCCAAGATTCTTCCGAAGCAGACCTCTTTCTTACTGTTCTTCTTCTTTATCAACTCAAAGAAGATCTGGCCCCAATCGACATGTCTCTTGTTGACCACTGCGCACATAACAAGGAATTGGTGTCTTGTGATGTAATCATGCGCGGAGTGCTTGCCCATCAGCACTTTTCCCACAATATCTGCCAAGAACTGGTAGGCGGCAGAAAGTTGTTTCTTTAAAAACTTGTTAGGGTTACTCTCAGTAAACCCCATCAGATTTAGCATCGAAGTAAACTCTTCAGAATCTACATCCAGATCGTCTTCTCTATTTACCAACCCAAAAATTTCAGAAAGAACGTCGGGAGATAAAGAAACAGCATTGCTCCCGATATTTCCTGTCAAAACATTTTCCTCAGAAATAGAAGAAGTGTATACCCATTCTCTAATTTCAGTTGCATGCATTTTAATCCTTCTGGACATAAAGTCCTTGAGACCAAGTTCTTCTAGTAGTTCCAGAATGTAGAGAAATATTGGGTCAGAATGCTGCAATGAATCAAAATCCATGTCAAAACCGGTGTCGAATTTCATGGTAGCCAAGGTGCTTGCTGGAATCACCATTGATGACCTGCAAGAGAGACATAGAAAACGGCGATCAAGAGCAAGGGAACAGAAAGTGCGGGATGGAGGTCGAAGAAAACTAGATATAAGTTTTCCAGAATATGAATCGACAATATCTGTTCCACGAAAAACAAACAGTTTTTCGAACTGAGGTCGATGAAATAAATTATAGATAAATAATTCGTCGATCTCATCCAGAAGAAACGAAAACAAGTCGTTGAACTCCGTTCGACGAAATATCTTCTGAAGCAAAGTTCGTCGATCTCCGGTCGACGAAAATTGTTTACACACACAGAGAATTCATCGATCTCCGGTCGACGAGCATCTCCCAAACTTTCCCTAATTCTTCGAACTCCGTTCGACGAACTCTGGAAAATTCGTCGAATGTAGACAAAAAATAATTTAACTCTTCTCCATTGATCATTCCCAGTTAATTTATAAAGAACAGATGACTTTTCTCATCCAAGGGTTTGGTGAAAATGTTTGCTCTCTGTAAATCAGTAGGAATATGGATTAGGTTAATTTTCTTTTTGTCTACATTATCTCTAATGAAATTATGTCTTATATCAATATGTTTAGTCCTACTATGGTGAATGGATTCTGTGTTATAGCAATAGCACTAGTATTATCACAAAATAATGTTGAATTATTTAAGTTGACACCATAGTCTAGGAGTTGGTTTTGTATCCATAACATTTGTGAACAGCAGCTGCCAGTAGCCATGTATTCTGCTTCTGCAGTTGATGTAGACACTGATGTTTGCTATTTACAAAACCAGGAGACAAGTCTCATACCCTGGAACTGGCAAGTTCCAGAGGTACTCTTCCTGTCCACTCTACATCCAGCATAGTCAACATCTGTGTATCCAGTTAACTCAAACTCTGACTCTACAGGATACTAGAGTCCTAGATTAGGACAACTCTTTATATATCTCAAAATTCTTTTTAAGAAAATAAAGTGAGATTCTTTAGGGTTCACTTGGAACCTAGCACAAAGGCATGTGGCAAACATGATATCAGGCCTGCTAGTTGTTGGGTATAATAGGGATCCAATAATTGCCCTATAATGTTTCCGATCTACAGGTTTCCCTACTGCATCAGAATCCACAACAGCATTGGTATCCATAGTTGTTTTCATCCCTGAAGCTCACACCATCCCAAACTTCTTAATAAGCTTTTAACATACTTAGCTTGAGAGAGGAAGATACCATCAGGGAGCTGCTTCACTTGGAGACCAAGGAAGTAATAAAGCTCACCCATACTACTCATCTCAAATTTGGAATGCATGAGGTCAGCAAACCTCTTGTATAATTTGGGATCAGTAGACCCAAAGATGATGTCATCCACATATATTTGAACTAACAAAATTTGGTCCTTATGATGTCTAGTGAAAAGAGTTTTATCTATGGTTCCTCTTGTAAATTTATGCTCTAAAAGAAAGCTTGGTAAGGTCTCATACCAAGCTCTTGGAGCTTGCTTTAAACCATAGAGAGCTTTATGTAATTTAAATAAAAAAAAGAGGGTTGAGTTAGAGAGATAAAACCTAGAGGTTGTTCCACATAAATCTCTTCTTGAAGCACTCCATTTAAAAATGCACTCTTGACATCCATTTGGAAAACTTTGAATCACCGGTGAGCTACATAGGCAAGGAATATTCTTATGGCCTCTTACCTTGCAATAGGGGCAAAGGTTTGGTCATAGTCAATTCCTTCCTCTTGCCTATAGCCTTGAGCAACAAGCCTAGCCTTGTTTCTCACTATGTTTCCTTGAGCATCTAGCTTGTTTCTGTAGACCCATTTGGTTCCAATAACTGGGTAGTTATGAGGTCTTAGAAACAAATCGCAAACTCCACATCTCTCAAACTGATTTAGTTTCTCTTGTATTGCAATGATCTAGTGGGGATCTCGCACAGCTTCATGGATGGAGACAGGTTCAAGCTGAGAGAGAAAACGAGCATGCATCAAGTATTGGTTGAGTTGATGCCTTGTATGTACACCTGCTGAAATGTCTCCAATCACTTGAGATCTGGGGTGATCTCTAAGTGTGACAAGATCAGTTGGTGGAGTTTGTTCAGCAACAGCTTCTATAATTAATTCCTCTTGAGGAATGTTATTAGCTGTTGAGGGGAATTCAACCACTTCCACTTGAATTTCTTCTTCACTGTCTTCAGCAACTTATGGAGAAGAATGGGTTGACACCTCTTGGGTAAGGTTCAGTCCATCCATAGACTCACACAGTTGTGGAACATGCAAAAAGCTATCGGTAGAAATCTCTTTCTCCTTATAAGACATGTTAGCTTCATCAAAAGTTACATGGACAGACTCTTCAATTTTACGAGTGGATTTATTAAAAACCCTATAGGCCTTGCTTACTTGGGAGTATCCTAGAAAAATCCCTTTTTCATCCTTAACCTCAAACTTTCTAATGTATCTTTTGTTGTTTGTGTGAATATAAGATATGCAACCAAAAACTTTAAAAAATGTAATTTTAGGTTTCTTCCCTTTAAGTAATTCATAGGGGGTCTTATTTTTCAGCTATGTATAAGGCTTCTATTCAGGACATAGTTAGCAGTGTTTACAGCTTCTGCCCAAAAGGATAGAGGCATGTAAGCATCTGCCAATAATGTTCCTGCAGATTCAATGAGTGTCATATTTTTCCTTTCAGCTACCCCATTTTGTTGGAGATTTCTAGGAGCTGAGAAGCACTGCCTGATACCTTCCTTCTCACAGAACTCATGCATAAGAAGAGACTCAAACTATGTGCCATGATCACTTCTGATCAATGCAATATGAGTAGCGAACTCAATCTGTATGGTCCTGAGAAAATCTGTAAGAGCCTTGAATGTATCTCACTTAGTTCTCAGAAAGGGTACCCAACGGAATCAGGAGAAGTCATCAACAATCAGTAAAGTGTAAGACTTCCCTCCTAGGCATTGTACAGTAATGGGTCCAAATAGATCCACGTGAAGCAAATACAAAATCCTATGTGAATCACTCTTATTAATGGATTTGAAACTAGTTTTAGTTTGCTTGCCTAATTGACAAGCCCTGCATAGGTTTTCCTTCTTGTAGGGGCCAGATGGTAAACCTCTAACAAGGTTGTCTTTAGATAATCTAGCTATATTCTTAAGGTTTACATGACCTAATCTTTTATGCCACAACTCATTTTCGTTACTAGTGATATTGAGTAAACAAACATCAGTTTTGGCAGAAATAAAATCTACTAGATATATGTTGCCTTCTCTAATCCCAATTAAAACAGTTTGGTTTTCATTATTAATAATAGAACAAGAGATAGACTTAAAGTGTACCTGATAACCTTCATCACATAATTGGCTTATGGATATTAGGTTATGTTTAAGTCCTCTTACATATGTTACTCTCTGAAGGTAACTGTTCCAATCTTTACTGCTCCATATCCTTCAGACTGGCCACTGTTTGAATCACCAAAAATTAACTTTGGTCCTAGCTTGGACTTGTAATTGGATAGATTGGGCTTACGCCTGTCATATGCTTGGAGCAACCACTGTCCAAGTACCAGATCTGACTCACCCTTGGACATCTCTTCACCTGTACATGTAATGAAAAACAAAACTAAATTGTTCTTGACCCATGATACCTTGGGTCCTTTATTTGGTTGAAAAGAAAAGCTGGATATAACTGATAAAGTAGGTTGAGATCTATACCCTAAGGGGTGTTATCTCCTAGGTGGAATAACCCAATCAGCTACTGGATTGAATGGTTTATTAGATGGCTTAAAATTTCTATAAGAGAAATGATTTATGTTTGGTCCTTCTGGGTTCGACGAATTTCTATAAGTTCGTCGACCAGAGTTCGATGAATAGGGCTGCGATCATCGATCTCTTCTCACATAATGACAATAGTCATTTTCTGTGCCCCAAGTTCGTCGACCTCTGCACGACGAACCATACCAAGTTCGTCGATCGCAGTTAGACGAATTGTTATTACTAAAGTTTACGTTCAGCGTTCGTCGAACTGGGTTCGACTAACTGGCCACATTTCGTCGATCTGAGTTCGACGAATGCTGCTGAACCTTCTTTTTATTAGCTGTTTTCTGATTTCTATTGCCCTTGTCTATAGGTTTTGGATTGTTTTCAGACATTGGTTTGTTTATTATCTTTTCTTATCCCTTGGCAGAAACAAACTTAATGAGTGTGGTAAGAATATTTTTCTTAATTATGGGGGCAAAACTGATGATGCACCCAATCCCAGCTTGCCATTTAATCTGACATTTACTGTACTTGTTCTGTCCATCAGCTTGAGACTTCTCCTATTGAGAGATTTCTCAAGTTGTTTAGCCTCACATAAATCAGATTTTAATTTAATTATATGTTCATTTAGTAAAGTTAGTTGATCTTTTAGTTTAATATTTTCTGAGTTAACAGATTCAAGATTTCCTAGTCTTTCTCTAAGGGTTTTTATTTCTTTTTCTGAACTAATTAAGTCTAAACACATATTTTTGAATTTAATTTTAAAGGAATCAGAATTAAAACTAAAACTTGAAAGAACCTGATCTGCCTCTGAGTCTGAGGCTACCTCATCTTCAGATTCTCCTTCTGATCCTGAACAGCTCCTGGAGGCAACAATTCCATAAGGCAAACCTCCTTGGATCTTTCTTCTTCCTCTTCTTCACTTGAGCTGGAAGAGGATGATTCTTCCTCAGTATCACTCAAAGTTTCAGCAACAAAGCCCTTGTCTTTCTTTTTGTACTTGCTTGAGGAGGGTCTGCTGCTGTGTTTTCTTCTGGAGTCCTTTTCTCTGCTTTTCTCCTTCTTCTGGTTTCCTGGACATTCTGAGATGTAATGTCCAGGCTTTCTGCATCCAAAGCACACAACCTCCTTGGTTGGTGTCTTGTCAAATCTGGGCTTATCATACTGCCTGGATGATTTCCTTCTGAAGTCCTTCCTAGCCATCTTATAAAATCTTTTTGCAAAGAGGCTCATGAGTTCTTCATTGGATGTTGAGGTCTCACTTTCCGCAAATGCCTAGAAGGCTATGCTGTGATCCTTTCTCACTGGAGTTGTTGACTTCTGTTCAGCTGCTTCTCTTGATTTTATCAACTGCTCATAAGACTTTAATTTGCCTAGCAGTGATTCAGTTGATATCTCATTTAGGCTTATGGCTTCTTTGATAGGACAGATTCTTGAATCCAAGAGCTAGGGAAGCACATCAAGATTTTGTCATTCACCTCTGTAAGGGTGATGTCTTTATCCAAGGTTTTAAGCTCACTGATGATTGAGCTCAACCTGTTGTACATTTCAGCAACTGATTCTGTCTCATCCTTCTTATAATTCTCATACAGGGATATGAGATTTGATCTCCTGCCTTTCCTTTCATCTGCTGAACCAGCTACCATTTGGTTGAGGGAATCCCAAATGGCCCTGGCTGAGGTGCACTCAGCCATCTTCTGAAATATGTCATCTGACATAGTCTGAGCCAAGATGTTCATTGCCTTTGCATCTGCAATTTTGGCTTTCTTGTAGGCATCATTATTCTCTGGAGGAGGTACTGCAGTCATGTTGGTAGAGGTGCTTGTACAAGCTGCAAGTGCTGGAGGTACTCCTGTCAAGATAGAAGCAAAAATATCCTCATCAATAGAATTCATATATAATTTGATTCTTGCCTTCCAGATGGCAAATCTGTTAAGATTTCATACTGGAGTTCTGATGCTTGCATAATCTTTGTTTTGAGCCATTTCTATGAAGAAATAAATCTAATAAGGGAAACAAAACAATTAGATCTAAAAAGAGGGATCTTTATGGTTCAGGTGTTAGCCTGTATAACCAATTAACCTCTTAAGGTGTGGTAGTTTTAACCAACCTCCCTCTGATACCAATTGAAAGTGCAGGTTAGATCTGAAATACTTTAGAGGGGGTGGTGGTGAATAGAGTATTGTGCTTACTAACAAATTGTAACAGCCCGATTTTTCTCAGCAGGCTAATTTTCGGGTGACACGACATGGGACACGGGCATGTCCCAAGGCGTGTCCTGCATGCGTCGAGTATCGAGAGGAACAGTTGACGAATGGTGGAGAAAATTTGGTCGCCACTAGACACGGCCTGGGACACGAGCATGTCACAGGGCGTGTCAGTGCGCTCGAAGAAAGTTGCTCGACGATCGTCGAGTGTCGAGTGTCGAGATGTCGATAAGTGAACACGGCCTGTGACACGGGCGTGTCACAGGGCGTGTCCCTTCGGTTCGACAAACTCAGCCCGACGATTTTGAGCTGGGGCATGCCGACGTGCCATGTATGGGCACACGACCTTGGACACGGGCGTGGTACAGGCCGTGTGAGTCTCGGGTGATTTTGGTATTTTTTTCAGCCTGACGAACACGGCCACAGACACAGGCTTGTCCGAAGGCGTGTTGGGTGACACGTCCCATGACATGGGCGTGTCCCATAGTCGTGCCACTGGTTTGGATAAGTCTGTTGAGCAGCACTTGAGGCACACGGCCTGGGACATGGGCATGTCACAGGCCGTGTCAGGTAAAAATTAGGTTTTCTGGCAAAATCATGGTCGTTCATTCTTTCAGCTGGGATCTAATGGCTGAACTGCCTCCCTATGTCCTTAAGGTCGTGAATGAGAAGAGAAATCTCATTTCTCATCTGGTCTTCTCTTTCTTCATTATTAGTGAGAGAAAGGGAGAGGAAGAAGGAGGAGGAGGCAAGGGGCTGGTCACTGGTGGTGCTGCGGTTTACCGACGAGAGATTTGAACCCGGCGTTGCGTATGAAAAGCTCTTCTGAGTCGTTCAAGCCAGCTTAAAGTTCATGGCACCGAAGAGGGCTTCAAGGGTAACGACTTTTCTTCCTATCCATGTGAAGGCTTCCTTTTGGCATATGTTTCTGATTTCCCCACCAAGTGGTGGCTGATTTTGGGAATCTTTGGGTGGATGCATGAAATCCCCTTTGTTGGCATATAGAACCGGAAATGGAGTACAGAATAGGCATGCTGTGTGAAGCCCATCTGGACAGGTTGGTCTGGATTGGTGATGTTGCATACGAATCGGAGAAGACTCCGTAATAAACGTGAAGTTGAAGGAGTCAACGGGTTATGCCTGTGAAAGGTAGTAGCAGGAAGTACTGGAGTGGTAGTCCAAGAAAATATCCGTTTATATTTGTGCTATTGGGTCGTACCTATGAATGAGTAACAGGAAGTACTGGTGTGACCAGGAAAGGCCCTTTATGGTGCTTGATGTCGTAGGGTGTCCACCTGTGAAGAGAGTAACAGGAAGTACTGGTGTGAAAAGGAAAGACCCTTGACATTTGTGATATATTGCGGTGTCGTACCTGTGAACGAGTAACAGGAAGTACTGCTATGCCCTGGAAAGACCCGCTAAAGTTGTGAGATAAATGGGTGTAAGATTTATACCCAGGCTTAAATGCCAGAACAAGATCGGTGAGACCTACCCGCGCCTTTATATAGCCTCGAGTACGCCGTGCTTGGTGATGGCAAGGCGATTTGAGCAACGGGGGTGGAGGATCCGACCTGCGTTATGTCCATCCGACGTGAGACTAGAAGGTGCGGTCTGTTGGAGTGCATAGCAAGAGTCTTAGGCCTGCGCACCGTGAGACCATGGGGGGCTAAGGGCAAATACCGGTTCACTAAGACTATAAAACTCCAGCTGGACGCGATGGAGTAAATGCTCAAGAGAGTTACCGTTGGGTTCTGACCCTGATACGTTGGTGGGCAAGTGCTTTGCCAGAACACCAAGAATGTGCCCTGAGTGCACGGACCGTTGGGCTGGGTGGCGAACGGTTGTGATGGCATGCGTGCGTGAAAGCACATTATATGAATATATTGCCATGCTTGTGATATGATATGCCTGCAGGGAAGATTACTGCTGCCTCGAGAAAAGGGGTATGGTCGTTATAATTGGGTCAGCTGAACGCTGACCGTTTCTTCTGTTTGCCACCGTTGGGTGGATTGTCCCTGTACATGTGTTATAGAGCCAGCGGGATGCATAAAGGTTGAGGTCCTTGCTGTTGCTGCTGCTGCGACTGCTAGCCCTTGAATGCTATTTGGAAATGCTTGTTGTGTTTACTTTTATTGTGCCCGGCCTGCACGCCAATGTTGGGGCCACTGTTTGAAAGCCTTGTAAAGCCATAAGGCCAATGATGGTTACATGTTGTAAGACATTCCTATATGCTATAAAATATGGTGTTTTATTTATTGGACATTCAAGAGAGGAGTTTAAGTGGTAGTATAGGTTTCCGCTAGAATGCTTTGTGATAGGTGCGCTGCGCTACTCTGGTGTCATCCCGTACCTTCACCGCCTGTTTTGTGATATATGTTGTGGGGCCCCGGCCGGACCTTCCAGGATATACCATATGAACGGATGAGGTTGTTACATTTTTGGTATCAGCTGTCTTGGTCTTTCCCTCTTGAAGTCGTGGTCGACTTCTTTTGTGGGGTGGCGAGCACGTGTCTGTGCAACCCAAGTTCACACGTTTGAACTCCTGAATGGCCATGATAGGAATGCAATTTTTTGGTGTTTGAGGAACCTGCGCATTCCTATCTTATTGTTTACTTGTGTACTTTTCCAAATGTAGGCGACGAGTGCGATGGCATGGCAGCAGGAACTCCGACACCCGATTGGAAGCACGACATCAACTATGGTACCAACACCTCCTCCATCGATAGAAATGGCTCGACTGATTGCCGATGTGGTTTTTGCAACGCTCAAGGCTTTCCATGAGGGACAGGTTCAACTCTCTGATCCGGTAATGTGTCCCATGCCTGGTAGTGAACTTGAGCAAGCGGCAAGGGGAAGTGCCTCAGTTTCGTCGGTGAAAGTGTGTTTGAGCCAAGGAGAGGACACGGTTGAGGACTATTTTCATGCATTTGTTGCAATGAGACAACAACCCGAGTTTGTGTTTGAAACGGAGGGGATGAAGATCACTCGGTTTTATGATGGGCTACGTTAGGAACTTTGTTTCTTGTTGATGGGTCCTAAGTTCTTGGGATTCCAACCTCTGGTGGAGGTAGCTAGACTGTTGGAAATGGACTTGATGAAAGCCCAGCAGATGCCTGCGACCAGGAAAGTGCACACTCTAATGGTGGGGAAGTCTGCTCACCGTAAGAGGCAAAGACTGGAGAAGCGTACTTATTATGTTTGTGGTCAGGTAGGACACATTGCTCGTGAATGTTGGGATGGTGTTCAGCAGCCAAAGAAGCAATCCAAGTGTTATTCGTGTGGTAAAGCAGGACATAAAGCCCGAGATTGCCGCGTTGGCTCGTAGCGGCCAATAAAGGAGAAGGAAATGTCGCCATAATGATGTACATAAATTATGGGGCTCCTCATGTATGTTGGATTATGCATCTGTCTATGATGATGGCGTTGATATTTTATAACTACAATATCATGGTTGTGTGGGATCAACGTGTTTGTCCGATAGCCGTGAACATGATAGATTGTTGATGTTTTATGCCATGGGGACATTTGTGCCCAACCTTAACAGGAGTCGTCGACATCTGGTTGAGCAGGAAATCGGAGCGTCTTCTTTGGCGACGGGAAAAGCAGTGGTGGAGTCCTCTGCATCCCAGGTGCAATCCGACGTGTTACGAGTGTGCGAGAATCGTATTGCTTGCTTTGGTTTGCATTGTGTATATGTTGCTTGTGTGTGTTACGTGCACCACAAGCTTTGTGATGATGTAGAATACGCTGGCGCGAGCACTATTTGATACTGGTGCATCGCATTCTTTTCTGTCTCGCGTGTTTATAGCGCGGCTTGGGATACCTAGTCGTGCAAAGATAGATAGCATCAGAGTGGTGTTGCCGAATGGCTGTTGGATGTTTGCGAATCAAGCTTGCGATATGGAGGTCCAAATAGGAAGTCGGGATTTCAGTTTGATTGCTTCTGTATTGCCGATATCGGAATTCGACGTGATTTTTGGGATGGATTGGCTTGCGGAGAAGCATGCCTTGATTGATTGCCGGTCCAAAGAGATCACGTTGGGCCAGAATACCGAACAGGAGACAAAGTTCGCGGGGATGCGAGGAGTGGGCGGGACGTTGATGTCTGCACTCCAAGTAGTCAAGGCTGTTCGGAAGGGTGCGGAGTGTTACTTTGTACTGATTCAGGCTGTTCAGCCTAATACCAGTGTGTGCGAGGTTCCGATTGTGATGGAATTTATAGATGTGTTTCCCATGGATCTCCCTGAGCTACCACCCCAGCGGGAGATTAACTTCACGATCGAGTTGGTGCCAGGTGGGAAACCTATGGCCCGCTCGCCATATCGCATCGCACCAAAAGAGATGGCTGAGTTGAAGGTCCAATTACAAGAATTGCTGGAGCAAGGGTATATACTCCCAAGCATGTCACCTTGGAGCGCTCCTGTGGTTTTTGGAAAGAAGAAATATGGTGGGTTGCGGTTATGTATAGATTACCGTGAACTGCATAAGCTGACCGAGAAACATAAATATCTGATATCCCAGATTGATGAGATATCCGATCAGCTGGTGGGATCGACCGTCTATTCGAAGTTGGACCTGAAGTCTGGATATTACCAGTTGAGAATTCGAGAAGGTGACATTCCCAAAACCGCATTTGGAACGCGTTACGGGCACTATGAGTTCACAGTCATGCCATTTGGACTGTGCAATGCTACCTCAGTGTTTATGGATTTGATGAACCGTACGTTCCGAGAGTACCTGGATCTGTTTGTGATCGTATTCATTGATGATATCCTGGTGTACTCAAAGTCCGAAGCTGAGCATAAGACTCACTTGCGGTTGGAGTTGAATACTTTGAGGCAAAATCAGCTCTATGCCAAGTTCTCGAAGTGCGAGTTTTGGCTATCGTCGGTGGCTTTTCTGGGCCATGTGGTGAGTGGAGCAGGCATTTTAGTGGATCCAGTGAAGATAAGGGCTATAGAAGAGTGGCTAATGTTGTATTTCGTGGCTGAGGTCAGGAGTTTCCTTGGACTTGCGGGCTACTACCGAAGATTTGTTAAAAACTTCTCGCGAATTGCTTTGCCGCTAACCACGCTGACTCGAAACGATCAGAAATTCATTTGGACGCCAGAGTGTGCACGAGCTTTTGAAGAGCTGAAGGTTTGGTTGACTACGGCGCCGGTGTTGTCTTCGCCAAGTGGGACCGATGCATTTGTGATTTATAGTGATGCCTTAGGGAGCGGCTTAGGCTGCGTTCTTCTGCAGAATGGAAAGGTAATTGCTTATGGCTCACGCCAGTTGAAAGTGCACGAGCGAAATTATCCCGTCCATGATTTGGAATTAGCTGCGGTGATTTTTGCACTAAATTTGTGGCGGCACTACCTTTATGGAGTGAAAGTGGAGATCTATACAGATC
The DNA here is from genome assembly GCA_039583875.1 of Platanthera guangdongensis. Taxonomy (NCBI): domain Eukaryota; kingdom Viridiplantae; phylum Streptophyta; class Magnoliopsida; order Asparagales; family Orchidaceae; genus Platanthera; species Platanthera guangdongensis. The sequence goes on along the minus strand of CM077148.1, from coordinate 120,645,043 downwards.
ATAAGAGCCTAAAGTACCTATTGGAGAAGAAAGACTTGAACATGCGACAACGAAGGTGGTTGGAGTTCCTTGGGAACTACACTTTTGAGATTCACTATACTCCCGGGAAGGGGAATGTTGTCGCGGATGCCTTGAGTCGGAGGGTTCCGGCTAGAGCGAATTGGTTACAAAGGCATGATGAACGTCTTATCCAGGAATTGGAAGCGTTAGAGATAGATTGTGTTGACAAAAATGCCACTATCAATGCATGTTTGAACTGGACGGAAGTGCAATGTGACCTTGCGGACCGAGTTAGACGGGCAACGGAGTTGGATGAAGACCTCTAACGCTATGTTCATGAAGGGCCAGAAGGCAAATTCTCCTGGAATGATGGTCTTTTGCGAAAAGAGGGCCGTTTGTGCATCCCGAATGTGGGTAAACTGAGGGAAGAACTGATGTATAAAGCGCATTATACAAAATATTTCATTCACCCCGGGAGCACGAAGATGTTCAATGATATGAAAAAGCTATTCTGGTGGCCAGGGCTGAAGAGAGAGGTTGCCCTCTATGTGGCCAAATTCCAAACGTGTGCGATGGTGAAGGCGGAATGCCAAAAGCCGGGCAGTTATTTGAAGTCACTGCCGATCAAAAAAAAGGAAATTTGATGATATTTCCATGAATTTTGTGCACGGGTTGCCGTGATCGCAGCGAGTAAATGATTCCATTTGGGTGATTGTTGACCGGCTAACTAAAGTGGCACATTTTCTCCCAAACAGGCGGGATGATTCAGTCGAAAGTTTGGTAAAGTTAAATGTGGACCAGATTGTACGGCTTCACGGTGTTCCTCGGAGCATCGTAAGTGATCGAGATGGGGATTCACGTCAAATGATTGGAGGCTAGTTCACTGACTGTTGGGCACGAAGGTGACTTTCAGTACGACCTTTCATCCCCAAACGGATGGCCAAACTGAACGTACCAACAGAACGATGGAGGACATGCTCTGAATGTGCGCCCTCGACTTCGGAAAAAGATGGGAAGATCATCTCTATATGGTAGAGTTTGCGTATAATAATAGCTACCACGCAAGCATTGGGATGGCACCATATGAAGCGCTATATGGAAGGAAGTATCGTACTCCATTGGCTTGGGTAGAAGCGGGCAAAGCTCGAAATTATAAACAAAATGAAGTTGATGAAGCAAATTCTACCATACGAACTATTCGAGAGAAGCTACTTATTGCTCAAGATCGACAAGCTAAGTACTACAACGCCAAGCACCAGAATGTGGAATTTGCGGTTGGCGATTGGGCCTACTTGAAGATCAAGCCATTCAAAGGTGTCTCCCAGATTCGACGCTTGAAAATGTTGAGTCCAAGATATTTGGGTCCTTTTGAAGTGGTTGAGCGAGTCGGAGAAGCGGCTTATCGGCTAGCTCTGTCGGCAGACTTGGGTGGATTATATGATGTATTTCACATCTCGGTGCTTCGGAAGGCCGTTAAAGATCCAGCTCAAGTGATCGCGAATGATCATGTGCCGGTGGAGTATGGGCTAACAATGATAGTTAGACCCATTCAGATCGAGGATCGAGCCGAGAAACATTTGCAGAACAAGACGGTCGGCATGCTTAAAGTGTGGTGGGACAACTGCGGTCGTGAGGAACTTACATAGGAGCGAGAGAAAACCATGCGAGAAGAGTTTCCCGAGCTGTTTCTGTAATCCGTGGAGAGAATTGGGTTGTAACATAAAACTTTTAATGTTATAACTTTTTGGTTGCTGATTGCTGGTTGCCTTCCTGTGTCTTAATTTCGGGGACGAAATTCTTTGTAGGAGGGGAGGATTGTAATAGCCCGATTTTTCTCAGCAGGCCAATTTTCGGGGGACACGACCTGGGACACGGGCGTGCCCCAGGGCGTGTCCTGCGTGCGTCGAGTATCGAGAGGAACAGTCGACGAATGGTGGAGAAAATTTGGTCGCCACTGGACACGGCCTGTGACACGGGCATGTCACAGGGCGTGTCAGTGCGCTCGACGAAAGTTGCTCGACGATCGTCGAGTGTCGAGTGTCGAGATGTCGACAAGTGAACACGGCCTGTGACACGGGCGTGTCACAGGGCGTCCCTTCGGTTCGACAAACTCAGCACGACGATTTTGAGCTGGGGCATGTCGATGTGTTGTGTATGGACACACGGCCTTGGACACGGGCGTGTCACAGACCGTGTGAGTCTCGGGTGATTTTGGGATTTTTTTCAACCTGACGTACACGGCCACAGACACGGGCGTGTCCGAAGGCATGTTGGGTGACACGGTCCATGACACGGGCGTGTCCCATGGGCGTGTCACTGGTTTGGATAAGTCGGTTGAGCACCGCTTAAGGCACATGGCCTGGGACACGGGCGTGTCACAGGCCGTGTCAGGAAAAAATTAACTTTTCTGGCAAAATCATGGCCGTCCGTTCTTTCAGCTGGGATCCAATGGATGAACTGCCTCCCTATGTCCTTAAGGCCGTGAATGAGAAGAGAAATCTCATTTCTCATTTGGTCTTCTCTTTCTTCATTACTAGTGAGAGAAAGGGAGAGGAAGAAGGAGGAGGAGGCAAGGGGCTGGTCACCGGTGGTGCTGCGGTTTACCGACGAGAGACCCGAAGCCGGCGTTGCGGAGGAAAAGCTCTTATGAGTCGTTCAAGCCAGCTTATAGTTCATGGCACCGAAGAGGGCTTCAAGGGAAACGACTTTTCTTCCTGGCCATGTGAAGGCTTCCTTTTGGCATATGTTTGCGATTTCCCCACAAAGAGGTGGCTGATTTTGGGAATCTTTGAGTGGATGCATGAAATCCTCTTTGTTGGCATATAGATTCTGAAATGGAGTACGAAATAGGCATCGTGTGTGAAGCCCATCTGGATAGGTTGGTCTGGATTGGTGATGTTGCATACGAATCGGAGAAGACTGCATGATAAATGTGTAGTTTAAGGAGTCAACGGGTTATGCCTGTGAAAGGTAGTAGCAGGAAGTACTGGAGTAGTAGTCCAGGAAAATATCCATGTATATTTATGCTATTGGGTCGTATCTATGAATGAGTAACAGGAAGTACTGGTTTGACCAGGAAAGGCCCTTTGTGATGCTTGATGTCGTAGGGTGTCCGCCTGTGAAGAGAGTGTAAGATCCCCCTCCCCCTTACCAAGGAGGGCTACCGGATCTTATGCCCAGAACCGCCGTCTTACGGTGGCACTAACTCACGGGTTAGTCGGCACTGCAACACGCCGATTCTGCTGGCTTGTACGATCATTAACCTGTAGGCCAATATGAGAAGAAGAAGTAAACTGTATATGTAAAACTATCAGTCCACAAGCCATAGTACAATCATGTAAAAGAAATGAATAGTACATCACAATAGTCCACAACAGAGTACAAATGAAAGAGTAAAAAGGGCTTATGCCCAGTATATCAAATCTCTCTCTCACAAAATCATAAATGCGGAAGCTATGCTAGAACATCAGATCTCGTCCCACCTGAGGACGCACAGTAGTGGTAGTAGCCTGCTGAAGCGGTATCTGCTCCTCATGTCCTGCCTCCTCGAAGTGCTGGTGCTCCATCTACACGGGCTCCTAAAAATAGTTGGTCACCGACCATTAGTCAAAAAAACTAAGTCGTTTCCTCCGCACCTCGCCCCGCAGCTCCTAGGCACCGAGCGGGAGGACGAAGCGGAGGACAACAAGGGGGTAGCAAAGTGGAAGCAGGTGACAATATCTAACTAGAGTTGTAATAAGTAATGTAATCATACTCTAGCAATTCTAAGTACGGTACAAGTAGTAAGTAAGAGCAGTGCAGTAAAGAAAAGTAGAGAAACAGTAGTATGAACAAGTAAATAAGCTAAGCTACCACTATGCTATCATCACAAACATACCCTAACTTATATAAATGCCCATACAAATATATAAGTTAGGATTTCCAGGAAATTTAACTTATCATACAAAAGAGCCCATACTAATTTATATGATAAGGATCTATGAAGCGTATGACCTAATATGAATGAATGATATGATGCAATTTTTATGCGCAGGCAAGTGCAACTCACACACAACGACTCTGTGATCACAGACCTTTAGTTCCCACTTTTTGAGAGCTAGCATCACTCTCGGGTACCACCGCTGTGGCTACGGCAGCAGCGGAGCGGGCGTCTCCGCTTCTAGACCGGTATGCACACTACCAAGCATTAGACCCCTCTCATACGCCTCTGTACACGTCCAAGGTGCACTCTAGAGTCTTGCGTACGTACTTTGCTGACAAACCCGTCAGTCTTGTTGGGTCGGATGTGCGTTATCGGGGATCGTCCTCCAGACCGCAGTGTAAAACAACCCACTGGCCCCTCTAACTCTCACAACCGCCTGGTGCACCGTACTGCCATCGGTGTGACGAATGGCCAGTACCGCATGCCCCGCCACGATATTTATGCACATGCAAGTAATTCATACCGAGCCTCCCGCTCGCAGGACCAAAACCCGTCCTGAATCCCTCAAACCCAAACCCGGGTGAGAACGCACATCAGTGCCTTTAGGCCAACTCCCTCAAACCCCAAACGGGTGAGAACGCGCATCAGTGTCTTTATACCAACTCCCTCCAACCCCAAACGGGTGAGCATATATCATGAATCTCTCCAACCCCCACACGGGCGAGAAGGTACAACAATGTCCTAACCTATTAAACTACTCTTGTCTATGGTTTATTATACTTAGAGATTTAAGGTTAATCCCAGGACTGCCCCCGGTATTCCCTGTGAAGGGCTCTCAAGGGGCAATAGGAACTGTGTTGGGATTACGCACAGCGTTCCCTTTCGCAAGGATATTTATTTTAGTTGATGGCTACCCATGTATCTCCCCAGCTCTCCTTATTGCTTTAGTACAACCCTAGTGACTTAAGGTATTATCGGGAAACCGACGGTCTTCTGCTGACCCCCACTCCAGTTGCTAACTAAGACTTGCACTTTTGATCCCTCACTAAGGCAACTCTACCCACCAGGGTTACTCATGTTGAACTCTCTTACTTCTGTCGATAATCAATCCCCTGGTAACCCCTAAGGCAAGACCTATTTGTGTTATATGCAGACCATGTCCTATGGTTACCCTAAAAATGTGATCTTCCAATCCTTAAGGCATCTTGCCTCTAAATATTTATCCTAGGGTGGTATAGACTAGGGGAACTACCCTATAAATTCTCATAATTTTTCTCGGCCAATTAGTCCTTTAATTAAATCTTTTAATTTAAACACTAGGTCATTTTACACATGAAGTAGTATGATTAAGTATCCACTGACCTAGGAAATTTTTCCTGAGAGGTATATTGACAAAATATTGCTGCCTACAGAGTTTCATAATTTTCCTTAAATTATTTATTCTCATTTCCTATTTAATATCAATTCCACACAAATTCCATTTTCCAAATGAAGTATAGGCATTATGTACTCAAAAATTCCAGGAAACTTACAGAACAATGCATCCATTAATTCTGAGAAATTTATGCAAAACTAATAATAACATTTTATAGCAGTAGAATAAATTCCAAATTTTTCAGAGGTATATATCCATCATTACAAGAATTAACAAGATAAGGGTAAAATGGGGAATTTAGGGTATCTACTCCAAACGTTCTTCAAAACAGAGAAATCATATTTTCCTAAGTCAAATGTGACATTATCTATGCCTTGCAAAATTGTTTGGATTTGTACTTGAAGAAATCCTATTTTCCAATTTTATTTCCAAAATAGCTATATTTAAAATAAATTCCTATAAATGGAATTTTAATTCCAAAAATTCCATTATTAATTTGAGGGATGAAATTTACCCTAATGAACCAATGTAAATAATTCCATGACCTTTGCATGTCACCATTGGGCTAAATACACCAATTTGCATTTTTGCTATTTGCACACCAAGGCTTAACATAGGCTAGCACATGCAAGTGGATTCTCCAACATACAGTGAACCCAAGGTGCTGAAAATTTTATCATGCACCAAGGATGTCCCCACTGACCTACCACCAAGATTTGGGGTCATGGGGAGGAGTAGAACTCCTTATATTTCATTTATTTATATTTTGCTATTTTAGCAAAAACTATAGGAAAATATTCTCTAAAAATTCCTAAATTTTGGCAGGAGCTAAGTATGCCCTAATAATGCATGTGCCCAAAATATGGGGCCATGGTGACTAATATTATGACCTGGGCATCCAATTTAATTTCTGCCCTACTCTAGGACCAGTCCTAGGAGAAATGTACTACAGGACTGTACACTACACCAAATTATATGTTTAGGGTGGCATATTGAAGATAAGACCCTTGGCTACATTTTTCATTAAGGGACTAAGTTCTGTAAATGCCTCTAAGAGGCCTAAATGTAACATGCAAGGTGACTGTAAAAGTGTGACAGATATTTCACTATTCATCAAATAATTAAATTAAATCATTTAAACTGTTGCACGAATCTTAAAGTAAAATCCGACGGAATCGGGTCATCGTCCCCGATGGTTTGACGGCCATGATCGTTTCTTCCTGGACGATGTTGGCTGGCCTTTTCCGGCCAGCTGAGCCACCACCACCGCCGGCGGATCTCGCCACCACCTTCGTTAAGGTGGGGGCTAGCGTTTCCCGGCGGTGGGGCCGCCGGAGTTAGCTCCTCCGGCGAACCCGAGCAAGAAGAGAAATGCTCGATTTTCTCCTTTTCCTCTCATGACATCGGGCTCGATTGAGCCCGATATCTCCCTAGATTGATCTAGAAACTTAGTACGGGAAGAGGCGAGGCGAAACGCACCTGAATCGAGGCTTGGCTGCGGGTCAGGCGGCGGTTTGCCGTGGTGGTGGTGCGCCGGCGAGCTCCACCCCGAGAACTCAATTCTCCACCACTCTCCATGATTAAGCAGTCGAATTCCACTCCCTTCTGTCTCCTGAAACTGTTGGTGAGGTCTATTTGGACTGAGGTGGGCTATATCTGGAGTTAACTCCAATGTTAGCTAGGTTTTGAGCTTTGGAGGTTTCACCCAGCTGCCAAGTGGCTCAGAACCCTGGTATTCTGCTGGAAATGAAGAGGGGAGGTCGTCCACCTGGTTTTGGGCAGCCAAAACCAACTGATGGGGTGGCCATGTGGCCACCATTTTCTTCATTCCCCTTTCTCTCTCCTCTTCTCCTAAAAATCCCAATTTTACCCCCTTGCATGTATTCTCTCTCCTGATTTAGAGGGGTAGGACTGGTCTTGTTCACTTGGGCTGACTATGGGCCAATTTTGGTGGGCTTGGTCCAAGGGGAAATGGCTTGGCCTTCATTTCACACCTTTAGGTCAATTTGTTGACTTGTTGACTTAGGGAGTTGACTTGGTCAACCATGGTGGGTGGACTGACCCTACTTGGTGGAAATGGGTCTAGTGGTACCACCCAACTTGGTTTGGGTCAATGGGGTGCCCCACTTAGGTTAATTAGGCCTATGAGTGTGGGTTTGACCAAATTAAGCCCAAGGTTGACTTTGGTCAATTGGGGTCAAAGTGTTGACCTAGTGACATGCCCTAGGGTCCACTTAGATTGTTTTTAGGGTTAGGGCAATGTGGTGGGGTCATGGTGTGGCTAGGGTCCCCAATTAGGCTAGTTTGACCTAGTTTGACTTGGTCCTATAGTGGGCTCCACATGGCTACCACCCACTACCTAGGGTCAAACCTAGTTGATCTCCTTAAGTCTCACTCCATGCCTAACCCAATCTAAGTTGAGGGGTCCAGAAGTAACATGAGATGTTACAAATTCCAATAAACAAGAAAATAATTTCGTCCCCGAAATTTAAATTTGGGTCTACGGGGTTCTATTTGCAAGAATCATCAAGAAATTTAAAGGCATAACTTAAATGTACCTGATGCGAATAGCTCCGGGTGTTGCTCCAGCATCAGATCCCTCGGCTCCCAAGTGTGATCTTCCATCCATGGTTGGACCACAGCACCTTCACAAGAGGGACCTTCTTCTTCCGCAACACTCGGATGGATGTATCGTCAATCCGGATCGGCTCCAATCTCACTGATCTGTCAGGCTCTACCGGTCCGGCTGTAGTAGTAATGTGCTGCTCCGGCCGAAGGAGAGCTCTTCTCAAGGAAGAGACATGGAAGACGTCATGTAATGCACCCAACTCCGGTGGCAGCTGCAGTCGGTAAGCCAAGGGGCCGATCCGCTCCAGGATCAGGTATCACCCCATGTATCGTGGACTGAGCTTCTTGTGCCTCCGCACCCGAGAAACACCGTGTACTGGACATATCTTCAAGAATACCCTGTCTCCAACCTGGAACTCCACCTTCCGGTGCCGAGCATCATAATACTTTGCCTGCCTACTCTGGGCCTCCAGTAGCCGATTCCTGATCAATCGAATCTGAGCCTCAGTATCCTCTATATAATCAGATCCCAGAGCCCTGGCATCCACATCCTGAACCCATGATAGCGGTGTCCGGCATCTCCTCCCATAAACCGCCTCGTATGGAGCCATCCTGATGCTAGCCTGGTGGATGTTATTGTACGAGAACTCGATCAATGGCAGCAACCTCTCCCAAGGCCTCCCCGTATCCAATATGCATAATCTGAGCAGGTCCTCCATGGTCCGGATGGTCCGCTCGGTCTGTCCGTCGGTCTGCGGGTGGAAGGCGGTACTAAAGGTAAGCCGAGATCCCAAATAAGCATGCACGGCCCTCCACTCGCTCGAAGTGAACCGACCATCACGGTCCGAAACAATAGTCCTGGGGATACCATGATATCTGATGTACTGCTCCACAAATAGTCTCACCAGAACTGCAACTGGGGCATCCTTTCGAACTGGAATAAACCGCGCTACCTTGGTCAATCTATCCACTATAACCCATATGGAATCATGCCCAGAGTGGGAGCGAGGAAACCCGTGTACAAAGTCCATAGCAATGTCCTCGAACTTCCACTCTGGAACTGACAGTGGCTGTAGTAAACCTCCAGGGCTCTTGCATTCTGCCTTCACACGCTGGCAGGTCTCGCAATGGGTCACAAAATCCGTGATCTCCCTCTTCATCCCGGGCCAATACATTGACCTCCGCAAATCTGCCCACATCTTGGTGATGCCGGGGTGCACTGAATATCTCGAGCAATGTGCCTCTCTGAGTATGTCCTCCCGAATACTGCCTCTTGCTGGTATGTAGATGCGCCCACGGAACCGAAGAAGATCATCCTGTAGCGTGTAGTCCTCGACCTTGCCCCTCTCTAGGGCACTGAAAATCGGCTGTAACGCAGCATCCAGCCTCTGATGTGCTCGGATGCGCTCCTGTATATCATCGCCACTGATCACTGAGCTCAAATACTCTCTATATACCACTGGCTCGATCTCGGACACCATGGTAATGTGCATGTCCTCCATCATCTGTAGCAGCTCTATAGACATCAATCGGGGCTCCGGTCCAGAAGTGCCGGCCCTCCTGCTCAAGGCATCCGCAACCGTGTTCGCTTTTCCCGGGTGATAGTGGATCTTGTAATCATAATCACAGAGGAACTCCAGCCACCTCCTCTGTCTCAATTTTAGGTCCTTCTGCGTATCGATATACTTGAGATTCTTGTGATCTGAAAAGATGTCACAATGAATCCCATATAAGTAATGCCTCCATATCTTTAGGGCGAAAACCACAGCCCCGAGCTCTAGGTCATGTACTGGATAGTTATGCTCATGCTTCTTCAATTGTCTCGAAGCATAAGCAATAACGTGTCCATGCTGCATCAGGACTGCACCCATCCCCTGATAAGAGGCGTCCGTGTAGATCTGGAATCCTTCGCTCCCGGATGGAAGCGCAAGAATGGGGGATGAGATGAGTCGGTCCTTCAGCTCCTGAAAAGCCGTTTCACACCGCTCTGACCAAACAAAATCTGTGTCCTTCTTCGTCAAAGACGTGAGGGGGAGTGTTATCCTCGAGAACCCCTCTACGAACTTGCGGTAATACCCTGATAGTCCCAAGAAACTGCGGATGTCAGATGCGGTCTTCGGCCGTGGCCAATCCCTCACTGTCTCTATCTTGGCTGGGTCCACTGCTAACCCAGCCCCACTGATCGTGTGCCCCAGGAAAGCCACCTCCTGTAACCAGAACTGGCACTTCGAAAATTTTACGTACATCTGGGTCTCCCTCAGCCTCTGCAAGACCTGTTCCAAGTGCTCCGTATGCTCCTCCTGAGTTCGAGAATATATAAGGATGTCGTCGATGAATACAATCACGAAACGGTCTAAGAAAGGCTCGAAAACACGGTTCATTAGACTCATGAATGCAGCAGGAGCATTCGTGAGCCCAAAAGGCATCACCGTGAACTCGTATAATCCATAGCGCGAACTGAATGCCGTCTTCGGTATGTCCTCTTCCCTGATACGGAGTTGATAGTAGCTGGATCGCAGATCTAACTTGGAGAACCAGAAGGCTCCCTGTAGCTGGTCAAATAACTCATCTATCCGAGGCAGAGGATAGGTGTTGCGGACCGTCAACCGGTTCAGCTCCCGTAATCTATACATAATCGCAGTGATCCGTCCTTCTTCTTCACAAAGAGAACTGGCGCTCCCCCATGGCGATGAGCTGGGCCGCACAAATCCTGATTCGACTAGCTCCTGTAGTTTAGTCCTGAACTCTGCTAACTCCCTGGGAGCCATCCTGTAGGGTGCCCGGGACACCGGCTTCGCTCCCGGTACTAGCTGAATCCTGAAATCCAAGTCTCTAGCAGGCGGTATCCCGGGCAATTTCTCCGGGAATACGTCGGAGAAATCCCGGACCACCGGAATATCTGAGATAGTCGCCTCTGTTCCCACCATCTCGAAGCAGACAAGATAAACTTCTTCACCCTGCTCATGGTCCTTCACAGCCTGTATAGAAGATAACAGTAGGTGGCAGATAGGCTGGATACCTTCAATGATAACATGAGAGTCGCCATGCCTTAGCGTGATCCTCCTGGACGGGCAATCTATCTGGGCATGGTTCCGATGCAACCAGGCCATGCCCAAGATCAAGTCAAAGTCCTGCAGCTTCAGAATAGTTGCCGGCGCCTCAAATGCCTTGCCGCCAATCTCGGCCTCCATATCACAATGTGCAGTGGTCCGCAGCTCCGACCCATCGGGTAGACGTACCCTCATCTCTAGTCCAAGGAACCTCTCCACGCCTTCGAGTCCGTCGATGAAGGCCTCGGATACGAACGAGTGTGAAGCACCCGTGTCGAAGAGAGTATGAGCGGGCTTGCCGCTGATCATAACTATGCCTGAGGTTTGTTTATGTGAAAGTTAATTGTTATCCTATAGTTCCAGGTACTATATATATATCATTGAAAATCCAAGAAAATTCATAATTAACTTCAAGTACCTGTGATAACCTTCTCGGGATTCCTCGGCTCTGTGAGGTCCAAGGCGTATATCTGCTCCTGCTCGCGTCTCCTGCCGTGATATCCCCGACCTCGGCCTCGTCCTCGGCCTCGTCCTCGGCCCTGCTGTACTGGGGCCACTGGAGGTGGAGGAGGAGGAGGGGGATGGAATCGGTGCGGGCACTCCGACCTGATGTGCCCAGGCTGGCGGCATCCGTAACAAACCACTTGTCGGTGGCCTCGGTCATCCTGTCTCCTCGGATCATGCATCTGTAGAGGTGGGGGAGCCAATGCTGGAGGAGGCCCCTGCTCCTGCCTGAAGTTGGGACGACGACGTCCCCCACCCTTCCTGTATCCGATGGTCCTACCTCTCTGAGAGCCCCTACTGCTCTCACCTGATGTCGACCCATCAAATGGTCTCTTCCCTCCGGCTCACACCATCAGCTGGTCAGCCTCCAGCTTCTTCGCCATCTCGATGATCTGCCTGGATGTGCCATGAGAAATGAATAGCAAGGCCTGCCTCAAATCATCCCTGAGGCCCCGGTAGAACCTCTTCGCATACCTCCTATCGTAGGTGTCCTGAATCCCCGCGAACCTGGCCAAGTGGGAGAACTCTCTTTGGTACTCTATCACTGATCTAGTCCCCTGCTTGAGGTTCAAAAACCTCTCCTCCAAAGCATCTCTGTCCGTAGCAGAAACGAAGTGTTCCAGAAACACATCGCCAAACTCCTCCCAAGATATCTCTGACAGCTCAAAGTCCGCATAAGTAGACTCCCGGACTGATTTCCACCATCTCTTTGCATGAGCCTCTAGCACAGAGGTGGCTAGGGTACTGCCTGGCCGACTGGGCAGCTGATGCCCGCTAAGATCTCGTGTATGGCCTCCAGCCATTCTTCCGTCTTCACCGCATCCTCTGTCCCATGGTACGTCGGTGGGGACAGGCTCTTGAATGCACTCAGCCAGCTCGACCCCGGATTTCGCTGTGGAGCCGGGACTTGCTAGGCTCTAAAGCCATCCAAAATCGCCGTCAGGGTCTGCCCCATCTCCGTATGTAGGAATGGAGTGGCAGCTGGAGGGGGAGGAGCCACATTTTGCGGCACTGCAACCTGTGGAGGTTGCATAAAGGTAAGGTTAAAGCAAAATTGACCTAACACATTGTACTTTGTGGACCATTTATGTGGCTTTACACATGGGCACACCTCTGCTTCCGCTGCATAGTTTTTCCGCAAACTAATGCTCGGGCGGGGGTGGTCCCATGTTGTGGACTTCTTTCTCATATGATCATTTTTCAAGTGATACCAGTTTGTAAGATCCCCCTCCCCCTTACCAAGGAGGGCTACCAGATCTTATGCCCAGAACCGCCGTCTTACGGTGGCACTAACTCACGGGTTAGTCGGCACCGCAACACGCCGATTCTGCCGGCTTGTACGATCATTAACCTGTAGGCCAATATGAGAAGAAGAAGTAAACTGTATATGTAAAACTATCAGTCCACAAGCCACAGTACAATCATGTAAAAGAAATGAATAGTACATCACAATAGTCCACAACAGAGTACAAATGAAAGAGTAAAAAGGGCTTATGCCCAGTACATCAAATCTCTCTCTCACAAAATCATAAATGCGGAAGCTATGCTAGAACATCAGATCTCGTCCCACCTGAGGACGCACAGTAGTGGTAGTAGCCTGCTGAAGCGGTATCTGCTCCTCATGTCCTGCCTCCTCGACGTGCTGGTGCTCCATCTCCACGGGCTCCTAAAAATAGTTGGTCACCGACCATTAGTCAAAAAGACTAAGTCGTTTCCTCCGCACCTCGCCCCGTAGCTCCTAGGCACCGAGCGGGAGGACGAAGCGGAGGACAACAAGGGGGTAGCAAAGTGGAAGCATGTGACAATATCTAACTAGAGTTGTAATAAGTAATGTAATCCTACTCTAGCAATTCTAAGTACGGTACAAGTAGTAAGTAAGAGCAGTGCAGTAAAGGAAAGTAAAGAAACAGTAGTATGAACAAGTAAATAAGCTAAGCTACCACTATGCTATCATCACAAACGTACCCTAACTTATATAAATGCCTATACAAATATATAAGTTAGGATTTCCAGGAAATTTAACTTATCATATAAAAGAGCCCATACTAATTTATATGATAAGGATCTATGAAGCGTATGACCTAATATGAATGAATGATATGATGCAATTTTTATGCGCAGGCAAGTGCAACTCACACACAACGACTCTGTGATCACCGACCTTTAGCTCCCACTTTTTGAGAGCTAGCATCACTCTCGGGTACCACCGCTGTGGCTACGGCAGCAGTGGAGCGGGCGTCTCCGCTTCTAGACCGGTATGCACACTACCAAGCCTTAGACCCCTCTCATACGCCTCTGTACACGTCCAAGGTGCACTCTAGAGTCTTGTGTACGTACTTTGCTGACAAACCCGTCAGTATTGTTGGGTCGGATGTGCGTTATCGGGGATCGTCCTCCAGACCGCAGTGTAAAACAACCCACTGGCCCCTCTAACTCTCACAACCGCCTGGTGCACCGTACTGCCATCGGTGTGACGAACGGCCAGTACCGCATGCCCCGCCACGATATTTATGCACATGCAAGTAATTCATACCGAGCCTCCCGCTCGCAGGACCAAAACCCGTCCTGAATCCCTCAAACCCAAACCCGGGTGAGAACGCACATCAGTGCCTTTATGCCAACTCCCTCAAACCCCAAACGGGTGAGAACGCACATCAGTGTCTTTATACCAACTCCATCCAACCCCAAACGGGTGAGCATATATCATGAATCTCTCCAACCCCCACACGGGCGAGAAGGTACAACAATGTCCTAACCTATTAAACTACTCTTGTCTACGGTTTATTATACTTAGAGATTTAAGGTTAATCCCAGGACTACCCCCGGTATTCCCTGTGAAGGGCTCTCAAGGGGCACTAGGAACTGTGTTGGGATTACGCCCAACATTCCCTTTCGCAAGGATATTTATTTTAGTTGATGGCTACCCATGTATCTCCCCAGCTCTCCTTATTGCTTTAGTACAACCCTAGTGACTTAAGGTATTACCGGGAAACCGACGGTCTTCCGCCGACCCCCACTCCAGTTGCTAACTAAGACTTGCACTTTTGATCCCTCACTAAGGCAACTCTACCCACCAGGGTTACTCATGTTGAACTCTCTTACTTCTGTCGATAATCAATCCCCTGGTAACCCCTAAGGCAAGACCTATTTGTGTTATATGTAGACCATGTCCTATGGTTACCCTAAAAATGTGATCTTCCAATCCTTAAGGCATCTTGCCTCTAAATATTTATCCTAGGGTGGTATAGAATAGGGGAACTACCCTATAAATTCTCATAATTTTTCTCGGCCAATTAGTCCTTTAATTAAATCTTTTAATTTAAACACTAGGTCATTTTACACATGAAGTAGTATGATTAAGTATCCACTGACCTAGAAAATTTTTCCTGAGAGGTATATTGACAAAATATTGCTGTCTACAGAGTTTCATAATTTTCCTTAAATTATTTATTCTCATTTCCTATTTAATATCAATTTCACACAAATTCCATTTTCCAAATGAAGTATAGGCATTATGTACTCAAAAATTCCAGGAAAATTACAGAACTTTTAGGACACTAATTTATGACTATTAGCAGAGTATCATCAACATTTATTGTGAAATGGCCTATAAAAGTCCATTATAAGATATTTACCAAAATGCCATTGTATTAATTTAACAACAAACATTGCATCCATTAATTCTGAGAAATTTATGCAAAACTAATAATAACATTTTATAGCAGTAGAATAAATTCCAAATTTTTCAGAGGTATATATCCATCATTTCAAGAATTAACAAGATAAGGGTAAAATGGGGAATTTAGGGTATCTACTCCAAACGTTCTTCAAAACAGAGAAATCATATTTTTCCTAAGTCAAATGTGACATTATCTATGCCTTGGCAAAATTGGTTGGATTTGTACTTGAAGAAATCCTATTTTCCAATTTTATTTCCAAAATTGCTATATATAAAATAAATTCCTATAAATGGCATTTTAATTCCAAAAATTCCATTATTATTTGAGGGATGCAATTTACCCTAATGAACCACTGTAAATAATTCCATGACCTTTGCATGTCACCATTGGGCTAAATACACCAATTTGCATTTTTGCTATTTGCACACGAAGGTTTAACATAGGCTAGCACATGCAAGTGGATTCTCCAACATGCAGTGACCCAAGGTGCTGAACATTTTATCATGCACCAAGGATGTCCCCACTGACCTACCACCAAGATTTGGGGTCATGGGGAGGAGTAGAACTCCTTATATTTCATGTTTTTATACTTTGCTATTTTAGCAAAAACTATAGGAAACTATTCTCTAAAAATTCCTAAATTTTGGCAGGAGCTAAGTATGCCCTAGTAATGCATGTGCCCAAAATTTGGGGCCATGGTGACTAATATTTTGACCTGGGCATCCAATTTAATTTCTGCCCTACTCTAGGACCAGTCCTAGGAGAAATGTCCTGCAGGACTGTACACTACACCAAATTATATGTTTAGGGTGGCATATTAAAGATAAGACCCTTGGCTACATTTTTCATTAAGGGGCTAAGTTCTGGAAATGCATCTAAGAGGCCTAAATCTAACATGCAAGGTGACTGTAAAAGTGTGACATATATTTCACTATTCATCAAATAATTAAATTAAATCATATAAATTGTTGCACGAATCTTAAAGTAAAATCCGACGGAATCGGGTCATCGTCCCCGATGGTTTGACGGCCACGATCGTTTCTTCCTGGACGATGTTGGCTGGCCTTTTTCGGCCAGCTGAGCCACCACCACCGCCGGCGGATATCGCCACCACCTTCGTTAAGGTGGGGACTAGCGTTTCCCGGTAGTGGGGCCGCCGGAGTTGGCTCCTCCGGCGAACCCGAGCAAGAAGAGAAATGCTCGATTTTCTCCATTTCCTCGCATGGCATCGGGCTCGATTGAGCCCGATATCTCCCTAGATTGATCTAGAAACTTAGTACGTGAAGAGGCGAGGCGAAACGTACCTGAATCGAGGCTTGGCTGCGGGTCAGGCGGCAGTTTGCCGTGGTGGTGGTGCGCCGGCGAGCTCCACCCCGAGAACTCAATTCTCCACCATTCTCCATGATTAAGCAGTCGAATTCCACTCCCTTCTGTCTCCTGAAACTGTTGGTGAGGTCTATTTGGACTGAGGTGGGCTATATGTGGAGTTAACTCCAATGTTAGCTCGGTTTTGAGCTTTGGAGGTTTCACCCAGCTGCCAAGTCGCTCACAGCCCTGGTATTCTGCTGGAAATGAAGAGGGGAGGTCGGCCACCTGGTTTTGGGCAGCCAAAACCAACTGATGGGGTGGCCATGTGGCCACCATTTTCTTCATTCCCCTTTCTCTCTCCTCTTCTCCTAAAAATCCCAATTTTACCCCCTTGCATGTATTCTCTCTCCTGATTTAGAGGGGTAGGACTGGTCTTGTTCACTTGGGCTGACTATGGGCCAATTTTGGTGGGCTTGGTCCAAGGGGAAATGGCTTGGCCTTCATTTCACACCTTTAGGTCAATTTGTTGACTTGTTGACTTAGGAAGTTAACTTGGTCAACCATGGTGGGTGGACTGACCCTACTTGGTGGAAATGGGTCTAGTGGCACCACCCAACTTGGTTTGGGTCAAGGGGGTGCCCCACTTAGGTTAATTAGGCCTATGAGTGTGGGTTTGACCAAATTAAGCCCAAGGTTGACTTTGGTCAATTGGGGTCAAAGTGTTGACCTAGTGACATGCCCTAGGGTCCACTTAGATTGTTTTTATGGTTAGGGCAATGTGGTGGGGTCATGGTGTGGCTAGGGTCCCCAATTAGGCTAGTTTGACCTAGTTTGACTTGGTCCTATAGTGGGCTCCACATGGCTACCACCCACTACCTAGGGTCAAACCTAGTTGATCTCCTTAAGTCTCACTCCATGCCTAACAGAATCTAAGTTGAGGGGTCCAGAAGTAACATGAGATGTTACAGAGAGTAACAGAAAGTACTGGTGTGACCAGGAAAGACCCCTGAAATTTGTGATATATTGCGGTGTCGTACCTGTGTACGAGTAACAGGAAGTACTGGTATGCCCAGGAAAGACCCGCTAAAGTTGTGAGATGAATGGGTGTAAGATTTATACCCAAGCTTAAATGCCAGAACAGGATCGGTGAGACATACCTGCGCCTTTATATAGTCGCGAGTACGCCGTGCTCTGTGATGGCAAGGCGATTTGAGCAACGGGGGGTGGAGGATCCGACCTGCCTTTTGTCCATCCGACGTGAGACCAGAAGGTGCGGTATGTTGGAGCGCATTGCAAGAGTCTTAGGCCTGCGCGCCGTGAGACCATGGGGGGCTAAGGGCCAATCACAGTTCACTAAGACTATAAAACTCCGGTTGCACGCCATGGAGTAAATGCTCAAGAGAGTTGCCGTTGGGTTGTGACCCTGATACGGTGGTGGGCAAGTGCTTTGCCAGAACACCAAGAATGTTCCCTGAGTGCACGGACCGCTGGGCCGGGTGGCGAACGGTTGTGATGGCATGTGTGCGTGAAAGCACATTATATGAATATATTGACATGCTTTTGATATGATATGCCTGCAGGGAAGATTATCGCTGCCCCGAGAAAAGGGGTAGTGTCGTTATAATTGGGTCAGCTGAACGGTGACCGTTGATTCTGTTTGCCACCGTTGGGTGGATTGTCCCTGTACAGGTGCTGGAGAGCCAAGCGGGACGCATAAAGGTTGAGGTCCTTGCTGCTGCTGCTGCTGCGACTTCTAGCCCTCGAAGTCTATTTGGAAATGCTTATTGTGTTTACTTTTATTGTGGCCGGCCTGCGCGCCAATGTTGGGGCCACTGTTTGAAAGCCTTGTAAAGCCATAAGGCCAATGATGGTTATATGTTGTAAGACATTCCTATATGCTATAAAATATGGTGTTTTAGTTGTTGGACATTCAAGAGAGGAGTTGAAGTGGTAGTATAGGTTTCCACTAGAATGCTTTGTGATAGGTGCGCTGCGCTACTCTGTTATCATCCCGTACCTTCACCGCCTTTTTGTGATATATGTTGTGGGGCCCTGGCCGGACCTTCTAGGATATACCATATGAATGGATGGGGTTGTTACACAACTTACCCTGTATAGAGGATGGAAAAAGGGTGATGGAGTGTAAGACCCCCTTTTTTTTTTCTTTTTCGACACCGGGGTCTTAGGCCCAGAACCGCCGTTTTGCGGTGACTCCTTCACGCCCTGAAGAGTCATCACCATAAAGCGCCGATTCTGCCGGCCATTTCGATCACAGAAAAGTAGCATAAAGAAGTAAATTAAAACTAACTGTCCACAGAATAAAACATCAGAGTAGCAAAAACGGGCTTATGCCCGGTACATCATATCCTCACTACAAAAAGATCACTCATGCGGAAGCAGAAAAACTACTCAAGGTCGAGACTCACGGTCCCGGCTGTATAAACTCCGGAGCTAGACTGCCCCACCTCCAAGCGCACCGGTCTCTGGGGCTGCTCCTCCATGCTGGTCTCCGCGATCCCCTAAATGATGCGGTTCGAAAACCGTTAGTCTAAAAGACTAAGTCCTATCATCCCCCACCCCTTCCCCCACGGCTCCTAGGCACCGAGCGGAGAGGAAGAAAGGGGAGGACTTGAAGGTGGAGAATATCAAAAGCAGATGGCAGCGGTCCTAATCTAGCAAGTTCTATAGCATATAAAGACAATAAGCTGTAATATGAAATGTAACCTTCACTTATGTGAAAAACACATAAGCCAAGGGGTCTTTTGCAAGGCTCCCATCGTATAAAAAGTCTCATACCGATTTATACGTTGGGGTGTCGGTGGTCAAATAGCAGTAACTAAATATATCAAAATTAACCTTAATTTATAAACTTGCCCACACAAGCTTATATACTAAGGGGTCGTTTTGCAGGTCCTAAAGTATAAGCGTCCCATTCCACTTATACTTTAGGTGTCAAGGTTAAAGGAGACGATTATGCTATGACATGCAAGTGGGTATGATGGACATGCAAGTGCAACACACACACCCGACTCTGTGCACACAGACCTTTAGTTCCCCCTTTCTGGAGCCGTTACCTCCCAGGATACCTCGGTAGTGGCAGACGGAAGCGGTGGGTTGGGCCTCGCCCACCTCTAAACCGGTAAAGCACTACCGGTCAGACTTATCGTACGCCTCAACGCTTGGTGCACTAAGCGGACTCCTGCGTACTCTTGCCGGCTGGCGCACCGGACTTCTGTTGGTGAAGTGCTAACCACACTTGCCAAGTCAACGTATTGGCGTCGGTGCATCGACCCTCCGATACCGAAGACTCACCACCTTAATTTCCTTCGTGTTATGCACATGCAAATCAGCGTAATCAAGAACCGAGCCGAAGCTCCCCGGACCCAAAGTCCGCCTTTTAACCATCCGAGACGAAGCTCCCAGCTAACATCCGGTGCCCTCAGTGTTTGTGAAATGTGCAACCCTAATTACTAAGTTACTCTTTTCAGCTTGTTAAAACAGTTTATGTTAACCCAGGACTGCCCCCGGTATTCCCTGTGAAGGGCTCTCAAGGGGCACTAGGAACTGTGTTGGGATTACGCCCAGCGTTCCCTTTCGCAAGGTACTTATTTATTATTTGTTGATTCCCTTACCCATTATTTTCTCATGTTCCGATAAGCTAATCCTAGGGTGATTTGACTCCACTCACCTCGGGGAGGACGATCTTTCGTCGGACCCGAGCGCCTCTAAACCCCAGACAAAATAACACCCTACTCACTTATCTTCCAAGATGCACCTAAATCTATTTATCCTTCCAGCAAACCAATCAATACTCATCACATGTGCCCTAATTCATGTCCCAACTGATTTTCTGCAGTTTTACTAAATGCAGCCCACGTAAGCTATATGACCCGTAAAAAGGGAAGTATGTCATATGATCATCCAATGCTCATATAAAAATTATTAGAAGTCCATATGGGCATATGCAGACTGAATCCACAATTTCCTAATTTTTATGATTTAAATACTAATTTATTTATCTATTTTAAAAGACAAAAGTTCCAAGGTTGAACAGGAAGTACAAGATTTAAGCAATATAAAGCTCCACTAAAATTATGATAAATGCAAGATGGGTAATCATCTAAAAATCCAGAAGCTCCAAATTTTCCAGCAAGATTTTAGCCCTTAAATAGTATTTCCAATTCATTC
Organism: Platanthera guangdongensis; assembly: GCA_039583875.1. Lineage (NCBI taxonomy): Eukaryota > Viridiplantae > Streptophyta > Magnoliopsida > Asparagales > Orchidaceae > Platanthera > Platanthera guangdongensis. The sequence continues at coordinate 120,624,448 of CM077148.1, read as the reverse complement.
CAAAATAATTCATAAAAAGGGGATTTACAATGAAAATACTTCCAACAATTCAGAGAAAATTCCAGGATGAATGTAAGGGCATATAAAACCTCTATGTAAACTTTCATAATTTGTTTGAAAGAATTATTGCCCAAATTAATTAATTATCTTATTCTCAAAAATATGGCCTTGTAAAGAAAGTTCTGAAAACAGACCTCTAAAAATTATAAATAAATTTATACAAGTACTTTTTGGCCTAAATACCTCAAAATCTAAGCATCATGATTTTTAAACAGATATATCAACCATAATGAATTTTCCTTACCAAAGCCCCTTTCTGAATTTAATGAAGGAAGTACCAAATAAAGTTAATTGAAAATTGTGATAAAATTCAGAGATGATCAACTAGAACTATAATAACCTCTGACCAAGTTTCATCATATTTTAAAGCACATAACATCCATAATAAAATCAAAAGTCATTTTGGGCCTTTTGGTAATTAACAAATGAAGTACTACAAATATTGATCAAAATTCCTCACGTAAATTATCAGAGATTTCAAATACCCTAATCCCCTCACTACCCAAATTTGGTTAAGTTTCAAGATGTTTAGCTAACCTAACCCTACACTACAAGTTTTAGGACCTAAGCTACGGTTAGGGTTTTGGGGGCCCTACCATTTTGACAATTTGCTAATATTTTTACCAGAGGGTTTTATATATCCTAGGAACCTCCTTGCAAAATTTGGTGTTCATCCAAGGTGTTTAGGACTCATGCCCTTCACAAGGCCAAAGGGTCCCTCCTTAGGGTTTGACCGAGGAACTTAGGGCAAATCTATTCCTCTCTATCTCATATTCCATGGGGAGGTGATAAGTGCCATAGCAAGTCAGTGGCCCAAATTTCAGCCTCTGTTGAGGTGATTTGGTCACTCAAAATCAAAAGTGCACCTTTTGACCAAAATGCCCTTTTTAAGGTATAGTTAGGGTTGAGTCAAAACCTATTCAAAACACATCCAAATAAAATGAAATTTTATACAGATAACTAAAATGAACCCAGGGACCACTCACCAAAAGTTGGGAGGGTTTCGAGATGTTTAGGACACCTATGTAATTTATGTATGGATTATTAAATTTTTATAAAAACTACAGAAATAGTTTCTCCAAAAATTCCCATTTTTGGACAGGCCCTAGGTATAGATAAGAATGATCCTCTGTACAAATTTCAGCCAATTTGGACAAGGTATGAAGGGTGGGCATCCATTTGAATCTTAGGTCAGCCCTAGGTACAGGTCCCACCAAACTGGGTGCCCTGGTCCAACCACAGGTCCAAATTGGTCCAAATCAATTTTGTATTACAGTAGACCCATAGGGCTACAACTTTCATATTGACCGTTTTCCCACTAGGTGGGCCTAAGTAGTTTTAATAATTAATGCAAAACAGCCCAGAAAACAGGACAGAAAATTCTGAAATCAAAATTAAATAAAAGAAATGATGCTGCACGAATCTTAAAGCAAATCGTGGGGCTCCTGGTCATCTTCTTCCTCCAGCCAAGGGCCATGATTGGCCGAACCTGGAGCTTATTCCAAGTGCATTTCCCGGCCACACGGCCACCTCCTTGGCCGGCCACCACCGCCACCACCTTCGTTGAGGTGGGGGCTATCGCCGGGCGGCGGCACGGCCGCCGGAGGGGTGGTTTCCGGTGAACCCGACCACCATTTTTTTTTTGGAAAAACCATGAAAATGAAAACTTGGATCGGCTCAATTGAGTCCGATTCTTGTCCTAAACGATTCCTAAGATCTACCCACGGAAGAAGGAGTAGAGGAGGACCTTTAACCGAGCTTGTCGTCGAGTGTGGTGGCGGTGCGCCATGGCCGGTGGTGGAGCTTTCCGAAGCTTGCAACTTCACTACCAAACCGCCCTGTTTCTTTAGGTGAAGGGTGGAAACGATACCTCTTGGCCCAGGGAAGCTTTTAAAAGCATCAAATGGGTTGGAGGAGAGGGAGGGTCATGGCTTCAAATCCATTAATGGTCATGAATTGGAATTTCGGTTTTGGAGAAAACCATGGAAATTCACCTCCCCTTTGTCCCAATTCATTTGGAAACTCCTCAAAACTGATAGGGGAGATGAATACTAATTAATTGGTGAAGAATGGAGGGGTGATTCACCTTCCCCACCATGAATGACCTTCTCTTTCTTATTTCTCTCTCTTCCCTATTGGAGGAATTGATTTCAGCCACCTTGAATGGCTGGCCATGGCTATTAAACTCCTTAAAACTGATGAGGGGGAATGTATTCAGCCTTTGGAATCAATTGGAGAGGCCCTTGATCTCCCTTGGCCATGAATGGCCTCTTTTCTCACTTTCTCTCTCCTCCATTAAAGAGAAAAATGGTGCTTTCTCTCTCCTACTCACCATGGCCGAATTTTAATCTCTCCTCCAGCCTATTGGCAGCCCACTAACTCATATTAATAATAAAATGAGGTTAGCCCAAGTGGGGGAAATGGGTTTGAGCTTGGGTTAGCCCATTTATGCTAATTTGACCTAACAATAGAATAGAGTTGACCTTGGTCAACATGACCATTTGAGTTAACCCAAATGGGTCCTTGGTGACCCATTGGACTCCCTTGAGGTCTAGGAAGACTTGCGTAGGGTTGGTTGGGCATCTTGGGGGTCACATGTCCCTTGGTAAGGGCACTTTGACCATTTTAGGGCTAGAGTTGACTTGGGTCAACATGACCAATTGGGTTGACCACTATGGGTCCTGGGTGACCCATTGGCTTCCCTTAGGGTCCAGGTAGGGTTATGTAGGGTTACCCTGTACTTTGGAGGTCACATACCCTTAGTAAGGGTACTTTGACCAGGTTAGGGCTTGAGTTGACTTGGGTCAACCTGGCCTCTAGGGCTGACCCCAATGTGTCCTTAGTGACCATTTGACCTCACTTTAGGGTTAGGAGGGCATAGGAGGGGTCCTTTAGGCTAGGAGTAGGTCAGTTGGCCCTAAGTAGGCTAGTTTGACCCATTTAGGGCTAGGGTTGACCTTGGTCAACTGGGCCTCTTGGGTTGACCCTAATGGGTCCTTTTGGCTCTAATGGGGCTCCCAAAATTTTTGGGAGTGTTGTGGTAGGGTCTTGGGGCCATGGCGAAGCCCCATTGTCATTCTAAACCATTGTTCAAAATTCTACTATAGCAGACCATGGTGATCCTCACCTTGGCCTCCTATCTCTTGGCCCATTTCTGGCTTTCTAGGGTTTGTCATGACCTAGTCATGGCCAAAACCACTCTTAGGGGTCTAGTTGGAAATGGGATGTTACAAATCCCAATAAACAAAACAAAGATTTCGTCCTCGAAATCAAGGTTGAGCCTACGGGTCTCACTACCGAAGGAAAGAGTCTGGTAACATCCCATTATGACGCCTTGTTTGTTAAATTAGATTCTACGGGAAAACTTAGATCTAAGACCCTTTCGCCCAATCGGCAAACCAAAATCCCAATAAATAAGGATAAGCCCCCAATAAACAAAAGATAAGCCTCTATCTGCCTAGAGCAGCCCTTAGTATACTTGAAGCAGGAAAAATAAATTAACATCTTGAGGGGTCTGAGAGGTATACCTGACTGAATAGCTCGGGATATCTTTGTCGCATCAGGTCCTGTGGCTCCCAGGTATGCTCCTCCTGGCCGTGGTTCCTCCACAGGACCTTGACTAGTGGGACCTTCTTGCGTCGCAAGACCCGCACTCCTCGGTCGTCGATCCTCACAGGCTTCAAACGAACCGACCGGTCTGAAGCTACCGGCCCTTCGGTGGTCAAAATCTGCTGCTCCGGGCGTAGCAGAGCCCTCCTCAAAGAAGAAATGTGGAAGACGTCGTGCAGCGCTTCCAGCTCTGGGGGTAACTCCAGCCGATAGGCTAGGGGTCCGATCCGCTCCAGGATCCTGTAAGGGCCCATGTACCTAGGGCTGAGCTTCTTCCTCCGACCACGCACCCGCGAGACTCCATGCATGGGCCGGATCTTCAGAAACAACCGGTCCCCCACCAGGAACTCCACCTGCCGATGTCGGGCGTCATAGTACTTAGCCTGTCTACTCTGTGCCTCGAGCATCCTGTCCCTGATCAGCCTCACCTGTGCCTCGGTGTCTTCAATAAACTCTGACCCCAACACTTTCGGATCTTCGTTCTGCACCCAAGAAAGCGGGGTCCGGCATCTCCTCCCGTACAAGGCTTCGTAAGGCGCCATCCTGATGCTGGACTGGTGGCTGTTGTTATAGGAGAACTCGACAAGGGGTAAGAGTTTCTCCCACGGTTCCCCGCGGTCCAAGATGCATAGCCTCAAGAGGTCCTCCAGTGTCCGGTTGGTGCGTTCTGTCTGCCCGTCTGTCTGAGGGTGGAATGCAGTGCTGAAGGTCAATCGCGTGCCTAAGTAAGCTTGCACGGATCTCCACTCCCTGGAGGTGAACCGGCCATCCCGATCCGACACTATCGTCCTGGGCACGCCATGATAACGAATGAACTGTTCCACAAACTTCCGCACCAGTACTCCTACTGAATCATCCTTCCTGATCGGTATAAATCGAGCCACCTTGGTCAACCGATCAACGATTACCCAGATCGAGTCATTACCTGTCCGAGACCGGGGAAACCCATGTATGAAGTCCATGGCTATGTCGTCAAACTTCCACTCCGGCACCGGGAGTGGCTGCAATAATCCTGCGGGGTTCCTGCACTCCGCCTTCACTAGCTGACATGCCTCACAATGGGTCACGAAGTGTGAGACATCCTTCTTCATGCCAGGCCAGTACATCGTCTTCTTCAAATCAGCCGTCATCTTTGTGATCCCCGGGTGTACAGAATACCGGCTGCAGTGCGCCTCCGTCATAATATCCTCCCGGATCTGGCCTCCCTCCGGTATGTACACCCGTCCTCTGAAGCACACCAGGTCGTCCCTCAGTGTGTAGTCTCCTGCAGTGCCTGCCTCCAGAGCTTGGAAGATGGGTTCCAACTTGGCATCCTGCCTCTGTCCCTCTCTGACCCAGTCTCTGATGTCATCGGTTGCGTCTATCGCGGCCAAGTACTCCTCATGGAGCTCAGGATCATCAGACGATACCAGAGTAATGTGCATGTCCTCTAGTCTCTGCAGCAGCTCCATAGACATCAACTGAGGCTCTGCTCCTGTTGTGGCAGCTCTCCTACTCAGTGCATCCGCTACCACGTTCGCCTTCCCCGGGTGGTAACGCATCTCATACTGATAGTCAGAAAGGAACTCCACCCACCGCCTCTGCCTGATGTTTAGTTCCTTCTGCGTGTCCACGTACTTAAGGTTCTTATGATCGGAGTATATGTCACAGTGGACTCCATAAAGGTAGTGCCGCCATATTTTTAGTGCGAATACAACTGCTCCCATCTCCAGGTCGTGCACTGGGTAGTTCTTCTTATGGGTCTTCAGCTGGCGGGAAGCATAAGCTATGACGTGTCCGTTCTGCATCAGTACTGCTCCCATCCCCTGATATGATGCGTCGGTGTAGACCTGAAATCCCTCCCTCCCCGAGGGGAGAGTAAGAATGGGAGCCGAGGTCAGCCGATCCTTCAGCTCCTGGAAAGCTGTCTGGCACTGCGGGGTCCACACGAACGGTGCCTCCTTCTTCGTCAAGGATGTGAGCGGGAGGGCGATTCGAGAGAATCCCTCCACGAACTTCCGATAGTAACCGGCAAGTCCTAGAAAACTCCGTACGTCAGTGGCTGTTTTCAGCTGCGGCCACTCCGAAATAGCTTGAATCTTTGCCGGGTCCACTGCCAGCCCGGCTCCGCTGATAATGTGGCCTAAGAAAGCCACCTCCTTCAGCCAGAACTGACACTTACTGAACTTCGCATAAAGGCGATGCTCCCGCAGTCTCTCCAAGGTCAGTGCCAGATGTCGTGTGTGCTCCTCCTCCGTCTTATAGATAAGGATGTCGTCTATGAACACTATGACGAACACATCCAAATAAGCCTCGAAGACCCAGTTCATGAGGCTCATAAACGCCGACGGAGCATTCGTGAGCCCGAAGGGCATCACGATGAACTCATACAATCCATATCGGCTACTAAAGGCCGTCTTCGGAATATCCTCCTCCTGGATCCGCAGCTGGTAATAGCCTGACCTCAAGTCCAGCTTCGAAAAATAATGGGCTCCCTCCAGCTGATCGAACAACTCGTCTATCCTTGGGAGCGGATAGGTATTTCGGACGGTCAGCCTGTTTAGTGCTCGATAGTCGATGCACAGGCGTAAAGTGCCATCCTTCTTCTTCACGAATAGGACAGGGGCTCCCCATGATGAGGAGCTCGGCCTAACAAATCCTGCTTCCACCAGCTCCTGCAACTGTGTCCGAAACTCCGCCAATTCCTTTGGGGCCATCCGATAAGGGGCCTTGGATACCGGCTTAGCCCCTGGTACCAACTGAATCTGGAAGTCCTTCTCCCTATGCGGAGGTAGTCCTGGCAGCTTATCCGGAAAAATATCGGCGTAGTCACGAACCACCAGAATGTTAGCAATCAGGTCCTTCTCCTCAGTCATCTCGAATAATACTTGATATACCTCGTCCCCTTGCATATGAGCCTTAACGGCCTGAATAGATGAAAGCAGGCGACGAGAGACCGGTGTAGTACCTTCGAATGTCGCATAAGTATCGTCGTGGCTCAGCACGACCCTCCTTGCTGGGCAATCAATCTGGGCATGGTTCCAGACAAGCCATGTCATGCCCAAGACGAGGTCGAAGTCCGGCATCCTCAGGATCGTCGTCGGGGCCTCGAGTGTCAACCCATCTATGGTAACCTCCAGGAGGCACTTTTCTGTGGACTGGATCTCCATCCCATTGGGGAGGCGCACCCTCCTGGGTAGTCCCGTATAACAACGAATCTGATCCAGGTCCTTGACGAAATCCTCCGACACAAAGTTGTGTGATGCCCACGTGTCGAACAGGGTATGGGCAGGCTTGCCGCACACCATCACCATTCCTAAATCAGTTTGAAAGAAACTCTGGTGTAAGGTTTTCTAACCTAGGTCGTTTAGTAGTTCTATTAACACTTAATATGAGTAATGAATGAATCCAAAATTAAGATTACTCTCATACCTGCAATAACCCTGTCCGGGTTCCGGGGCTGTGCTAAGTCCAAAGCGTAAATGTGCTCCCCATTCTGCCTGCGGTCGCCTCCCTGGTAACCACGTCCTCGGCCGGGTCCTCGGCCTCCGAAATGCTGGGCCGGTGGGCCACCCCGTGGTGCTGGAGGTGGTGCCCCCCTCATAGGGCAGTCTCTCCGGAGGTGTCCCACCTGGTGACAATGGAAGCACTCCGGCAGGGGATACGCCATACCCCGGGGTCTCTGCATCTCCTGGATCCGGAGAGGTTGAGGGGCCAAAACTACCTGCTCTCTCGGCTCCTGCCTCAACTCCTGACGAGGCTGCTCCTCTGCCCTCCTTCCATCTGGTATGGTGCCTCGCCGCTGATCATTTCGGGCCCTTCGGCCCTGGTCCTCCGCTTGCCGTTTCCGGCCCCGAGTGGTGTGCCAGTCAGCCTCAATCCTCTTCGCCATCTCCAAAATCCGGGAGATGGGCCCGTCAGAGACAAAAAGCAAGGCCTCCCTCAACTCCTCTTTTAGGCCCTTATAAAACCTCTTGACGTAACCTGCTTCATCCAGCTGATAGGAGCCCGCATATCAGGCCAAATGATCGAACTCTCGGTGATACTCCACCACTGTCCTGGTGCCCTGCCTCAGCTGCAAGAACCGCTCCTCCAACTCGTCCCTGGCCGACTGAGGAACAAAGTGCTCTAGCAGCGTGGCCCTGAATTCTTCCCAAGTGATTTCTGCAATCTCCCTATCAGCAAATGTTGTGTCCAACAGCGTCTTCCACCACCGCTTAGCATGTGACTCCAAGCAAGATACCACTAGGGCCACCCTCTCCTCCCAAGGGCATCGTATCCCGGTCAACATCTCGTACATAACATCCAGCCACTCCTCTGTCCGTACTGCCGACTCTGTCCCTAAGTATGATGGGGGAGAGAGTCCTCGGAAGGTGCTCATCCAGTTGGCCCCTGGGTTTGGCTGCTGGGCTGGAGCTTGCTGAGCCCGGAAGGCCTCAAGGATAGCTGTAAGGGTCTGCCCCATGTCTGACTGGAGGAAAGGTGTGGGGACCATGGGAGGTGGTGCAATGTCTGGAGTCTGCTGAGCTCCACCTTGTGGGGTGGGCTGAGCTGGGGGCTGCAAAACGAACTACATTAGTAGGTAATCGACTCAATGCCTAATGAAAGTGGACAATTTACATGTGATTCCCCCATATGGGCACACCACTGCTTCCGCTGCTTAGTTTGTCCCCAAACTAAACCCGTGCGGGGGTGACCCAGGGTTGTGGACGGCTACTTTTCGATCGAGGTCTGCTCTGATACCACTTGTAAGACCCCCTTTTTTTTTCTTTTTCGACACCGGGGTCTTAGGCCCAGAACCGCCGTTTTGCGGTGACTCCTTCACGCCCTGAAGAGTCATCACCATAAAGCGCCGATTCTGCCGGCCATTTCGATCACAGAAAAGTAGCATAAAGAAGTAAATGAAAACTAACTGTCCACAGAATAAAACATCAGAGTAGCAAAAACGGGCTTATGCCCGGTACATCATATCCTCACTACAAAAAGATCACTCATGCGGAAGCAGAAAAACTACTCAAGGTCGAGACTCACGGTCCCGGCTGTATGAACTCCGGAGCTAGACTGCCCCACCTCCAAGCGCACCGGTCTCTGGGGCTGCTCCTCCATGCTGGTCTCCGCGATCCCCTAAATGATGCGGTTCGAAAACCGTTAGTCTAAAAGACTAAGTCCTATCATCCCCCACCCCTTCCCCCACGGCTCCTAGGCACCGAGCGGAGAGGAAGAATGGGGAGGACTTAAAGGTGGAGAATATCAAAAGCAGATGGCAGCGGTCCTAATCTAGCAAGTTCTATAGCATATAAAGACAATAAGCTGTAATATGAAATGTAACCTTCACTTATGTGAAAAACACATAAGCCAAGGGGTCTTTTGCAAGGCTCCCATCGTATAAAAAGTCTCATACCGATTTATACGTTGGGGTGTCGGTGGTCAAACAGCAGTAACTAAATATATCAAAATTAACCTTAATTTATAAACTTGCCCACACAAGCTTATAGACTAAGGGGTCGTTTTGCAGGTCCTAAAGTATAAGCGTCCCATTCCACTTATACTTTAGGTGTCAAGGTTAAAGGAGACGATTATGCTATGACATGCAAGTGGGTACGATGGACATGCAAGTGCAACACACACACCCGACTCTGTGCACACAGACCTTTAGTTCCCCCTTTCTGGAGCCGTTACCTCCCAGGATACCTCCGTAGTGGCAGACGGAAGCGGTGGGTTGGGCCTCGCCCACCTCTAAACCGGTAAAGCACTACCGGTCAGACCTATCGTACGCCTCAACGCTTGGTGCACTAAGCGGACTCCTGCGTACTCTTGCCGGCTGGCGCACCGGACTTCTGTTGGCGAAGTGCTAACCACACTTGCCGAGTCAACGTATTGGCGTCGGTGCATCGACCCTCCGATACCGAAGACCCACCGCCTTAATTTCCTTCCTGTTATGCACATGCAAATCAGCTAATCAAGAACCGAGCCGAAGCTCCCCGGACCCAAAGTCCGCCTTTTAACCATCCGAGCCGAAGCTCCCAGGTAACATCCGGTGCCCTCAGTGTTTGTGAAATGTGCAACCCTAATTACTAAGTTACTCTTTTCAGCTTGTTAAAACAGTTTACGTTAACCCAGGACTGCCCCCGGTATTCCTTGTGAAGGGCTCTCAAGGGGCACTATGAACTGTGTTGGGATTACGTCCAGCGTTCCCTTTCACAAGGTACTTATTTATTATTGGTTGATTCTCTTACCCATTATTTTCTCATGTTCCGATAAGCTAATCCTAGGGTGATTTGACTCCACTCACCTCGGGGAGGACGATCTTTCGTCGGACCCGAGCGCCTCTAAACCCCAGACAAAATAACACCCTACTCACTTATCTTCCAAGATGCACATAAATCTATTTATCCTTCCAGCAAACCAATCAATACTCATCACATGTGCCCTAATTCATGTCCCAACTGATTTTCTGCAGTTTTACTAAATGCAGCCCACTTAAGCTATATGACCCGTAAAAAGGGAAGTATGTCATATGATCATCCAATGCTCATATAAAAATTATTAGAAGTCCATATGGGCATATGCAGACTGAATCCACAATTTCCTAATTTTTATGATTTAAATACTAATTTATTTATCTATTTTAAAAGACAAAAGTTCCAAGGTTGAACAGGAAGTACAAGATTTAAGCAATATAAAGCTCCACTAAAATTATGATAAATGCAAGATGGGTAATCATCTAAAAATCCAGAAGCTCCAGATTTTCCAGCAAGATTTTAGCCCTTAAATAGTATTTCCAATTCATTCCAAAATAATTCATAAAAAGGTGATTTACAATGAAAATACTTCCAACAATTCAGAGAAAATTCCAGGATGAATGTAAGGGCATATAAAACCTCTATGTAAACTTTCATAATTTGTTTGAAAGAATTATTGCACAAATTAATTAATTATCTTATTCTCAAAAATATGGCCTTGTAAAGAAAGTTCTGAAAACAGACCTCTAAAAATTATAAATAAATTTATACAAGTACTTTTTGGCCTAAATACCTCAAAACCTAAGCCGCATGATTTTTAAACAGATATATCAACCATAATGAATTTTCCTTACCAAAGCCCCTTTCTGAAATTAATGAAGGAAGTACCAAATAAAGTTAATTGAAAATTGTGATAAAATTCAGAGATGATCAACTAGAACTATAATAACCTCTGACCAAGTTTCATCATATTTTAAAGCACATAACATCCATAATAAAATCAAACGTCATTTTGGGCCTTTTGGTAATTAACAAATGAAGTACTACAAATATTGATCAAAATTCCTCAAGTAAATTATCAGAGATTTCAAATACCCTAATCCCCTCACTACCCAAATTTGGTTAAGTTTCAAGATGTTTAGCTAACATAACCCTACACTACAAGTTTTAGGACCTAAGCTAGGGTTAGGGTTTTGGGGGCCCTACCTTTTTGACAATTTGCTAATATTTTTACCAGAGGGTTTTATATATCCTAGGAACCTCCTTGCAAAATTTGGTGTTCATCCAAGGTGTTTAGGACTCATGCCCTTCACAAGGCCAAAGGGTCCCTCCTTAGGGTTTGACCTAGGAACTTAGGGCAAATCTATTCCTCTCTATCCCATATTCCATGGGGAGGTGATAAGTGCCATAGCAAGTCAGTGGCCCAAATTTCAGCCTCTGTTGAGGTGATTTGGTCACTCAAAATCAAAAGTGCACCTTTTGACCAAAATGCCCTTTTTAAGGTATAGTTAGGGTTGAGTCAAAACCTATTCAAACACATCCAAATAAAATGAAATTTTATACAGATACCTAAAATGAACCCAGGGACCACTCACCAAAATTTGGGAGGGTTTTGGAGATGTTTAGGACACCTATGTAATTTATTTATGGATTATTAAATTTTTATAAAAACTAGAGAAATAGTTTCTCCAAAAATTCCCATTTTTGGACAAGCCCTAGGTATAGATAAGAATGATCCTCTGTACAAATTTCAGCCAATTTGGACAAGGGATGAAGGGTGGGCATCCATTTGAATCTCAGGTCAGCCCTAGGTACAGGTCCCACCAAACTGGGTGCCCTGGTCCAACCACAGGGCCAAATTGGTCCAACTCAATTTTGTATTACAGTAGACCCATAGGGATACAACTTTCATATTGACCGTTTTCCCACCCGGTGGGCCTAAGTATTTTTAATAATTAATGCAAAACAGCCCAGAAAACAGGACAGAAAATTCAGAAATCAAAATTAAATAAAAGAAATGATGCTGCACGAATCTTAAAGCAAATCGTGGGGCTCCTGGTCATCTTCTTCCTCCAGCCAAGGGCCATGATTGTCCGAACCTGGAGCTTATTCCAAGTGCATTTCCCGGCCACACGGCCACCTCCTTGGCCGGCCACCACCGCCACCACCTTCGTTGAGGTGGGGGCTATCGCCGGGCGGCGGCACGGCCGCCGGAGGGGTGGTTTCCGGCGAACCCGACCACCATTTTTTTTTTGGAAAAACCATGAAAATTAAAACTTGGATCGGCTCAATTGAGTCCGATTCTTGTCCTAAACGATTCCTAAGATCTACCCACGGAAGAAGGAGTAGAGGAGGACCTTTAACCGAGCTTGTCGTCGAGTGTGGTGGCGGTGCGCCATGGCCGGTGGTGGAGCTTTCCGAAGCTTGCAACTTCACTACCAAACCGCCCGGTTTCTTTAGGTGAAGGGTGGAAACGATACCTCTTGGCCCAGGGAAGCTTTTAAAAGCATCAAATGGGTTGGAGGAGAGGGAGGGTCATGGCTTCAAATCCATTAATGGTCATGAATTGGAATTTCGGTTTTGGAGAAAACCCATGGAAATTCACCTCCCCTTTGTCCCAATTCATTTGGAAACTCCTCAAAACTGATAGGGGAGATGAATACTAATTAATTGGTGAAGAATGGAGGGGTGATTCACCTTCCCCACCATGAATGACCTTCTCTTTCTTATTTCTCTCTCTTCCCTATTGGAGGAATTGATTTCAGCCACCTTGAATGGCTGGCCATGGCTATTAAACTCCTTAAAACTGATGAGGGGGAATGTATTCAGCCTTTGGAATCAATTGGAGAGGCCCTTGATCTCCCTTGGCCATGAATGGCCTCTTTTCTCACTTTCTCTCTCCTCCATTAAAGAGAAAAATGGAGCTTTCTCTCTCCTACTCACCATGGCCGAATTTTAATCTCTCCTCCAGCCTATTGGCAGCCCACTAACTCATATTAATAATAAAATGAGGTTAGCCCATGTGGGGGAAATGGGTTTGAGCTTGGGTTAGCCCATTTAGGCTAATTTGACCTAACAATAGAATAGAGTTGACCTTGGTCAACATGACCATTTGAGTTAACCCAAATGGGTCCTTGGTGACCCATTGGACTCCCTTGAGGTCTAGGAAGACTTGCGTAGGGTTGGTTGGGCATCTTGGGGGTCACATGTCCCTTGGTAAGGGCACTTTGACCATTTTAGGGCTAGAGTTGACTTGGGTCAACATGACCAATTGGGTTGACCACTATGGGTCCTGGGTGACCCATTGGCTTCCCTTAGGGTCCAGGTAGGGTTATGTAGGGTTACCCTGTACTTTGGAGGTCACATACCCTTAGTAAGGGTACTTTGACCAGGTTAGGGCTTGAGTTGACTTGGGTCAACCTGGCCTCTAGGGCTGACCCCAATGTGTCCTTAGTGACCATTTGACCTCACTTTAGGGTTAGGAGGGCATAGGAGGGGTCCTTTAGGCTAGGAGTAGGTCAGTTGGCCCTAAGTAGGCTAGTTTGACCCATTTAGGGCTAGGGTTGACCTTGGTCAACTGGGCCTCTTGGGTTGACCCTAATGGGTCCTTTTGGCTCTAATGGGGCTCCCAAAATGTTTGGGAGTGTTGTGGTAGGGTCTTGGGGCCATGGCGAAGCCCCATTGTCATTCTAAACCATTGTTCAAAATTCTACTATTAGCAGACCATGGTGATCCTCACCTTGGCCTCCTATCTCTTGGCCCATTTCTGGCTTTCTAGGGTTTGTCATGACCTAGTCATGGCCAAAACCACTCTTAGGGGTCTAGTTGGAAATGAGATGTTACATGGAGTCTTCTCTTTCTCAATAACAACTGAGAAGACTTGTGGATTGATTTTAACAGATTTGCTCCCCCTGAGATCTTGAATGGATCAGGAATTCTAGTGCCCTGCTTCAGGGTGATAGGTATTCTAAGACTTGAATGCCTTGACCAGAGATTGCTTCAGGAACTTCTTTTGCAAATACAGTTTTGTTGTCCTTCTGAAGTTATCGTGTAGGATTTAAGGAAGAAGACTCTTGATAGTGATTGAATGTTCTTCTTCTTCTTGATGAAGTTCTCTGGCTTAGGCTGATTGCAGTATGAAAGCTTTTGATTTCTGTAAGATTGTTCTTCAATGCTATCACTGTCTGTCTATCTCACTACTTGTTCTTTTCTTTTCTAACTAAAGAACACATTCAAAATGGGAATCCTTGAGCAGTAATTGCAGTCGTCCTGGGAAGGAAGCGACAATCAATGATTTCCCTAACTGTCCCATGTTAAAACGGCATGTAATAATCCATGATCAATGCTCGTTTCAACGTTAACATTCCGAGAAGATTGGGCATTAATTACTCAAGATTCATCGCCAAGAAAAGGGACGGAAAACTGGAGATGACCTAATCTGGAATCGTCGAACGAAGAACAGGAATCGTCGAGCTAAGTTCACAGTTCGTCGAGCTGAGCTGATGAGTTCGTCGACCAGATAATAACATTTAGTCTTCAAGGGAAACTTGTCAATTCTGCTACAATATTCGTCGAACTGACAATCTTCATTCGTCGAGCTGAGATCCAAATTCGTCGAGCGAAAAATGATTGTGGAGTTAGAATCTAAGAAGTCACTGACTGAGAAGGATTCCAAATCGTTGACCAGAATTCATCGAGTAGAGTACTAAATTCGTCGACCTGAGAAATGGTGAACTTGAGGTCCAAGTTCGTCGAGCTTAGAATCCCATTCGTCGACCAAAGCCTGAAGTTGGACTTAGAAAAATTCTGAAGTTATCCTGACTTTAGTTTGTTGAAGTATCTCAGTCTTCGTTGAACAAGGAACAAAGTGTTGAATTTTGTGAAGTGGAAGTGTTTGATGGGACAGACTGGTCGGACTGCGGCCTTGTGATAAGTCTAGTGGAAGCTGGCTGTTCTTCTGAGCGGGTTGTATGTTGAAGTGCGCGGACTGTGCGGCCTGTTATCTGCGGATATGGCATTGGCTGATTGATTTAGCCAAGGAGCGGCCTGAGCGGATAAATGCTTGCGGACTGGTGCGTTGCTCTATGGCCGCGCTGCAAGCTTGTGTAACCGGCGGTTTGGCTTATGTCTGCGGGAAGCTTGCGGACTAGCGTGTTCGTGGTGTGTGCTGTTGCGGACTGGGCTTAGAGCTTGGTTGTGGCCTTGTTAAGCTCTGGTGGTACAGCAGTTGCACAGCTGTGGAGGTCTATGGCGGACTGTTGTGTGGAGTCCGGCAGGTGGCCGTTGCATTGGGCAAGTGTGCGAGTAGCTTGCGGACTGCTTCTCCTTGGCGGAGTGTTGGCGGTCTGTGTTGCTAGGATGTTTGGCGGACGGAGCTATGTCCGCCATGCTCGCATTAGGCCTTTGGTGGTTCTGGACTTGGTCACACTCTGTGCCAAGACCAGGGTATCCGCAGTATCCGCCAAGTCCGCTGTTGACTGGGCGGACTGTTGCTAACTCTGCCTTTGGTCGTGGACTTGTGGCAGATGGAGGCTTGAGTCTTGTTTTATGCGGACTACCTCTGGCTTGTGCGGACAGTCACTGAAGCGGGTTGCTGTCCTGCATTGGTTGAAGGCTTTGCGGGCTGATGCCTTGTCCGCATAGCTTGGGCGGACTGATGAGGGTTCGCCAAAGGTGCCTTGCTCCTGGTGGGCTGATGCCTTGTCCGCCTTTCTCCTAGCGGACGGGTGTTGTTAGCGCGCGAGTTAGGGTGGTGTCTCTATCCACTAGGGCGGTGACCACACTCCTCACCTTGCCTATAAATAGGACCCCCCGGCACGTCTATAGTAATTGAGGGAACAGTAAGTTGGGCTTCGGCAAATTGCTGCGGTCTGCGTTTTCTGTCCCTGCGGATTGAGTAGAGTTGACGGTTTGCTGTGTGCAGGTCGCGCGGGTACCTTCAAGGAGCCAGGAGTTTGGCTTTGATTTCAGTCAGTGCTTGGAAGTTTACGGACTCTGCGGTCTCAGCAGGTCGCTCTGCGGCTTGTCAGTTCTCTACTTCAATATTTGTAAGTTCCAATAACCTGTCCTCCAGGCGCAGGCGGATAGGCGGTCTGTTCTTCAGTTCAACAGCAGGAGGCGAATAACGGTCTGTCCGCGCGGCCTCGCGGCTTCGGCGGACTCCGTGACTATTCGACATGTTGCAGCTTGAGCTCGGGCGGGTTCGGCGGACTGGGCAACCTCGGCGGTCTCGACGGTTTCCAGTGTTGTCCGCCCAGCTTGGTTTTTGTGCTTTCTGTTACAGATGTTTGGACTAGCGAAATCATGTCTCGCTACGTATACCTCACCTTGTAAAGAAGATTAATGAATATAAGATCTGTTTGTTCTTCCATGTGCTTGGTGTGTTTAGCTTGCTCCATGTTTTCTGCTAGATCAAAGTGTGAACTAGGTAGTGCCGAAGATATTAATTTGGAGTTTGGGCTACCTTGCTGACCACCTTGAGAAAATTTAACATAGTATCAGAGGGAGGTTCAGTTGCTTGAGCAGTGTTCAACCAGCATTGTTGCTCTGTGTTTGAGTGGTGATCAACCTGCGTTGGTGCTCTGTGCTTCTGTTTAGCTTACCAAGGTGCTGTAATGGAAGAGAGTTATGCATGAGGTCTTGGTATTGAACTCTTAATGCTGATTAACTTCAAGAAGTGGAAGTCGTGCATGAAGAGTTATCTTCTTGGCGAGGAGCTATGGGAGGTCGTCGGTGGTGACGACATACAGGAAGTGACAGCTGCGTTTGGTACTGCTGAGCAGGTTAGGCTCTGGAGAAAAATGAATGCTAAGGAGGAGTTTATTCTCAAGAGGGCCATGTCACCAGAACTGTTTGATCACATCATTGGATGTGAGTCAGCTGCTTATATTTGGACAACCATTGATGAGTTGTTCAATAGGAAGAATGTGGCGCGACTTCAGTTCCTGGAGAATGAGTTGTCCAGGACAACTCAAGGAGACCTTACCATCTCTAAGTACTTCCTGAAGATGAAGAGCTTGTGTGCTGAGCTGTCGGCACTTGATCCTGATGAACCTATCTCTGAGGCTAATATGAAATGGCACATAATCCGCGGCTTGCGTAAGGAGTATGTTGTCTTTGTGACATCTGTTCAAGGTTGGGCTACTCAGCCATCTCTGCTGAAGCATGAGAACCTGCTTGCATCACAGGAGAGCTTGGCAAGGCAGATGGCTGGAGTTAATATTAATCAGGAAGGCAGTGAAGCTCTCTTCTCAGGCAAGAAGAAGAAAGGATGGGAAGGGAAGAAGAAGAAGAAGAAGAAGCAGGTCACTGGTGAGAAGGAGACTTCAACTTCACATCAGCCGGAGAGGAGCAATGCTGCTAAGGACTGGAAGAAGAACTTGAAGTGCTACCGGTATCATCAGCGAGGGAACTTCAAGCGGGACTGCAAGGTCAAGCTGCAGCCTGGGCATGCTGCTGGAAAGGAGGAAGCTTGCTCTAGGAGTGAAGGAGCAGAATGGGGCAGAGCTTTCTTGACGGGCACTTGTGTCTGTGCCTTGTCTGCTGAGGACTTCAACGACGAGTGGATCGTGGACTCCGGGTGTGGTCATCACCTCACCAGAGACAAATCGAAGTTCTTCTCCATGCAAGCATACTCAGGTAATGAAGCTATTATCACTGCTGATAATACAGTTTATGCAGTAGAGAAAGAGGGGGTCGTGTCTTTGGGTAGTGATCAAGGGCCACTGACATTAAGGAGTTTGTATCACGTGTCGGGAATGAAGAAGAACCTCTTCTCGATGACCAATGCAGCAGATGCTGGTTATCACGTTCTGTTTGGGCCAACAGACGTGAGGTTCCTTCGCAACGTTTGAGTGGTTAAGGCTGATGTTGCTCATGTAGGAGGGAGGGTTAAGAACTTGTATGTTCTTACTACCAATTCTTATGTTGATCGAATGAGAGCCAACGATAGTGCTGCTATCTGACATGAGAGGCTGGGGCATGTAGGTATGGACAAGCTGAAGGCGATGGCTAGTAGAAGTTTGGTGAGAGGTCTTCCTAAGTTATCCTCCTTTGGTGACGGGCATGTTTACACGGGGTGTCAATACGGTAAGGCACATTGCCTTCCGTTTGATAAATCACAAATAAGGAGCAAGCAACCATTGAAGTGCATTCATGGTGACTTGATGGGACCAATGGTCACTGCCAGCCTTTGTGGAAGCAGATACATGCTTTTCTTGATTTATGACTACTCAAGGAATACTTGGGTTTATTTCTTGAAGGAGAAGTCAGAAGCCTTTCGTTTATTTGTGGAGTTCAAGGAGTTGGTGGAAGGCCGGCTTGGCTTACGGATCAAGAAGCTTAGAACTGATAACGGTGGTGAGTATATCTCCTCCGAATTTTCTAACTTATGCAGGAAGCATGGGATCCAACGAGAGCTTACTTGTGCTCACACTCAATAACAAAATGGAGTAGCGGAGCGGAAGATTCGTCATCTGACGGAGACCTGCAAATGTTGGCTTCATGCGAAAGACATCCCAAGGTATTTTTGGGCGGAAGGAATGTCTTGTGCTTCTTAAGTCATCAACCGGATGCCGCTCAGCCCAATCAACATGAAGACTCCTTTTGAGTTGTTGTTGAAGGAGAAGCCAAGTGTGGGACACCTGCGGGTGTTCGGTTCAACTTGCTATGTGCATATCTTGGATGCTTCACGGACTAAGTTGGACGCAAAGGCAAGGAAGCTTTTATTTGTTGGCTACAATGAGCGGAAGAAGGGATTGAAAGAAATAGTGCCTAACCACCTAGAGCTGGGGTGAATAGGTGTACTTTTTCTTTTTTACTTTAAAGGCAGACAAACTGTTATGAACTTTAAGCAGCAAATGCAATTCTATAGCTATCACAACACAGTAACCACATGAACAAACATTCACAGAGTGCACACAGTGTTTATTGTGGTTCCCCAAGGTCTGGGTACATCCACTTTCCCCCTTCGCCTATCTAGTAGTGTACTAGATTTGGCCTAACTTCTGCACTTCTCCTCAGATCCTCAGATCTTACAGCTCAGAACACCAATCCAGGTTCCTACAACTCAAAGTGTCCCCACTCCTACAACTCAGGCACAAAGCTCTACCACTCAATCTTCAACAAGACCTACACTCAGGCTAAACAGCCCTACCTCAGCCTTCAACAAGGCCTACACTCAGAGAATTATTTCTCCTACACTCAGGCTCAAAAGTCCTACCTCAGCCTTTATAAATTTAGGCTTACAAATCAGATCCCTTAGGATCCTACAAAAAGATAATAAAATGTTTTTAGATTACCACTCAGTTTGAGAGAATGAAGAGGGCAATCTTCTTGATCAGTTCTTGATAGCACTGATTCCTGTGATAAACTTTGTCTTTGCTTTCTTCAAGGCTTCTTGAGTCTGAACTCAGTAAAGTTGATCTTCTTGAAGTAGGCCGGCTGGTAACTTCCTTCTTAGGATGGAGAATTAAATCTGGATCCTACTTTGCAGTCTGGTTCAGAACCTGCTCCTTAAGAGATTTGATTAACAAGTCTCTTTCTTGACTTCAATTACTGGTGTTCTCTCTCTCCAAGTAAATCTGAAGTTTCATCAAAATACTGATTTACAGTTTTCTCTGGATCTATCTTGATCTTCTTAAATTTTAATCTTCTGATTGATGATTCAATAATTGTGATCAATCCACTTCTGTTGAAGGAGAAAGGCCTTTATATAGTCTTCCTCCAAGGTAACCGGCTGATCTGGTTTCTAATGAACTTCTGACAGCTCTGACAGTTACAGTAGACCGGTTGAAATTGCAGCTATCAAGTCATCCAGTCACTTCTTGAAAATTCTGTCCCTGTCTGAATGTGTCGAGACTGATCTTCATTATATGTCGACACAAATAGACCAAGTGTCGATACAAGTGGACTAAGTGTCAACACTAGCCTTGATGGTGTCGACACAACTCCTTGTGTTGTTGTAACAGCTTCTCGACACTACTTCTTCAGAATGTGTCGACACTAATTCTGTGTGTCGACACAAGTCTTCTCTTGAATGTGTCGACACTGATTCTGTGTATCGACACAAGTACTTCGTTAAAACTTAGTTTAATTTTGCTGTGTGTCGACACATCTCCTTTGTGTCGATACATGCCTTCTTGTGTTGAAACTTGCTGAGTGTCGACACATCTCCTTTGTGTCGACACATGCCTTCTTGTGTTGAAACTTGCTGAGTGTCGACACACCTCCTTTGTGTCGACACATGCCTTCTTGTGTTGAAACTTGCTGAGTGTCGACACATCTCCTTTGTGTCGACACATGCCTTCTTGTGTTGAAACTTGCTGAGTGTCGACACATCTCCTTTGTGTCGACACAATTACTTTAACTTTGTTGAAGCTTGCAGAGTGTCAACACAGCCTCCTGGTGTCAACACATTTGATGTCGACAAAGCTTCTCTGAGTGTCGACACTGCCTCTAAGTGTCGACACAGATTATGTTGACAATTCTTCACAGTGTGTCGACACTGCCTGTATGTGTCGACACTTTTCTTCTGGTGTCGACTCTGCCTTTCCTGGTGTCGACACAAATTATGTTGACAATTCTTCACAGTGTGACGACACTGCCTGTATGTGTCGACACTTTTCTTCTGGTGTCGATTCTGCCTTTCCTGGTGTCGACATAATTACTCCAAGTGTCAACACAGCTTCTCTATGTGTCGACACAAGCCTTCATAAGTGTCGACACTTCACCTCTAGGTTTCGACACATGGACTTAGAAACTTTTCTGCATTTTCTGCAATTACTTCACCTGCACATATAAACTCAAAGCACATCAAATACACCTTGATGTATATCATTGAGTAGGGTGAGGCTTCTTCAAATCTGGTACACATTTTCCAATGTACCCAACAATCTCCCCATATTTGGAGAAGTCATAACCCTTAGTCAATGATATACACCATGCATAACAAATACACATTATGATGTATAACAATATTATATGATAGGGTAAATACTAAACAAAACATGTATAAACAAGCATCACAGAATAAAAAATGTAACAGATTGAACATCAAACATTGTTTTGTTATAACTTCCAATAGTTTCATTAATCAAAAGTTTACATAGATTTTAATGCAAAAGATTACAGAGTAGTAAACTTAAGAAAATTCTATTCTATGGCTGCTCTGGTTCCTTTATAACAATGCCCTTTCCAGATTGAATCTTGGCTTGAACTGGAGCATCATTGTCATCAGCAGGCTTCTTTCCCTTAAGATCATTCTTCTTCTGTTCTTCAGCCCTTATCTTTTGTCTCTCGAAATAATGATAAGTCTTAGGGAAATACTTGCTAGGCTCCTGTGCATTAGGAGGTAGCTTCCCAAGTTTAGCCTTCCTTCTGTATTGAACTATGGCCTCTTGCCTAGCTTCATGTTTTCTCCATTCTTGGTCAGAGTACCATTTAACCCTCTCTAGGAAATTATCCTTTGCAGCCTTCCAAGCAGTCAGTATAATATTTCTAGAAGTTGGGCTCTATTGTTCAAAATCAGGCCTTAACTCTGCCTGTTCTCTGAACCTCTTCTTAGATAATTGAGCTTCTTGCTCTTTCAAAACTGCCTCTTGCTCTTTTAATACTGCCTCTGGCACAGGCTGTACTACTTTCTCAAAAATAATATTGTTATTACCCTCAGGAGGGCTATACATAGATTGTACCTCCTGATGTATCATGTCAAAATCTGCTGGAGGGTAGATTACTTGAGCCACTTCTGCTTGCTCACCTCCAAAATATGCAGGATTTATCCCAGATTCTGCTACATTGTCATCATCACACAAAGGTGGATATCCAAGGGTAGCTCTGATGCTGTTTGAAATCCATTTAGCATGTTCAGAGCCTGCTTTTATTAATACCCTCTCCCCCTTTATGACCTCTCTTTCTATATGATCCCTAAGATCATCCTTCTGAAATCTGATCTAAACATTCAAATTGTTAACACCATCTTTATAAAAAGGTTTTAACTTTTGTAGCTTTTCAGTACTAGCCTTGTGAGAATCTTCAATGGCAGTTTTAACAGCAGTTAGGCTCTCTTGTAATTGCTTATCAAATGCTTCTTTGGCAGTAGCACTTACTGCAGTCTGGGCAGTAGCTATATTTTTCATTTCAGTGATAATCACATTATGTGATTCAGTCAAGTTTTCATTCATTCTTATTTGATTTTCTAAGACATAGCCCTGCTTAACTGCTATGTCATCAACCTGTGTCTTTATCTTCTCTTGGTGAGTGGCTAGATAAACCACTGGATTACCTCCTTTATGAAAACAGTCAGTCATTTCCTTCTTATTTTGATTTACTTCAAATCTAATAGATTTTATATCTTGAGCTAGATGAAATTAAAGGGATTTATGTCCTTCATCCATATATTTTTCTAGAGCCTTCCTTTGCTCATCCATCTTGATCTGCAAAGCCACCAACAATGAACTATAATCAGTAGTTGGAGCTTGTTGTGGAGCAATAGTTTGCAGTGCTTCCTTGTAGGTCTGGCTTCTCTTTTTGAAGACCTGTAGCTTTCTTTTCTTGGCTCTAGCAGCCTCTTCATCCTCAGAAGCAGAAGTACTGGCAATGTCTACTCTATCTTGTGGAGTAGGTGGCATTTCCTTCTCTACTCTTGGTAGCTCCTCAGCACTCCTTTGCTCCTCAGTTTCTTTTCTAGCAGTCTCCTCCTGAAACTCTACATGCTCCCCCTCAAGATTGACCTTCTCCCCCTCAAAAGCTGCTTTCTCTCTCTCAAAATCAGTCTGTAAAAGATCATGGAATAGCTCTTCTAGAGTAAACTCCTGTTGAGTAGGGACTGGAGAATCTCTTATTTCAGGAGCATTATTTACAGCCGATGTGTCTTCCATGATAACATCTTGTGATTGAGTATGTATCTAAGTTTGCTGATCAACATCAAGTAATGATTCAGTCAATACTTCATCCTCAATATTGAAATTTAATTGATTAACTTCATGTATTACCTCTAGGATTGTTTGAGTAGCCAGTTCACTATCCAAATGAGTTGCCTCATCCACATGTTGAGGCTCTCCCTGGAGTGGATCCAGGTGAAAAGGGCTAGCAGATGGTTGCTACCCCTACCTCTGTGCATCTTCATTTCTTGCTAGTGACTGTCCAACATTTCCAGCTTCTCCATCATCAGAACTAAAAACTACTTGCTCCTCTAAGCTACTGGATGATTCAGGAGCCACTATGGCTTTATTCTTCTCCTTTTGAGGTGTTTCTTTCTCTGGTGTAGGCATTTCTTTAGTTAACACTCTATCCCATCTTGAGATTATTCTGATGTCCATTTTCCTCATGTGATTTATCTTAGAACCAACAGCTTGGTTCATGACTTCAGGAATACTTCCAGCCAAGAACAAACTCATAATCATACCCAGATTGGGCTTCTTCAGACTTTCCTTAATCTTGTCAAACATAACTGCTGACCAATTAGATTTGAGCTTGAAAATGATCCCTGTCATTAAATAGAACATGTGAGCTGATATTCTATCATGCCCACCTGGCTTGCTCAGAATTACCTTTCCTACTATTTCAGATAAAAACTTTTCTTGTATGTTCATCCCTTTCCTGTTAAAAAATGATCCAATCTTCATGCTTGAATCAATTCTACACCATTGCAGTGCCTCCCTTATCCTCTATGCAGGTACATCTTCCTCTTCTTTAGTTCTAGGGAGATGTAGAACTTTTCTTAGACTTTTCTGGGTGACCTTCACCTTAACTCGATGGACTTTGGATTTAATATTAAGACCAGTTTCATCAAGGGTAGCTGCACTAAAGAATTCGAGGACCTCCTTCTTCCAAATCTTGATTGGCTCTGAAACTAGATACTCTAACCCAGTCTCTGCAACTAGGGTTACAACACCTTGAATTTCTGGTTCCGCGTCGTCAAAGGCATGTCGCACTAGCTCATAACCTTCATTGATGTTCTCCTCTAGCTTGGGTGCCATTAGGGTTTGGAGAAATGTTGAATTTAGAGAAGAGAGATGTCGACACACAAGTTTGGTCTCGAAATTATGGTGAGCGTGTCGACAAACAATGGTGAAGACCTATTTATACTTTTCTAAAATCGAAGGTGAAAAGGCACATCAAAATACTTGAAATGTGTCGACACTGTTGAAAAGTGTCGACACTTACTTCTAATGTCTCGACAACTATGTGCTGACACAAATATAGTCGACAGAATATATGTGTCGACACTTATACATCTCAGCTCGACGATTAGTCGAAACTCTACTCGACGAAATTAGTGTTAAATCTAAGTGTCGACACCACCCTGGATGTGTCGATACCTACACTGGATGTGTCGACACTAATTCTCTGAAGTGTCGACATAGACTCTCAAGATATGTCGACAACATTTCTCTGAAATGTCGACACCACTTCTATGTGTCGACACAAATAACTTCATGTTTCGACACCATTTTACTTAGCCAATTTTATGAACCTATTCTAAGTTCAACATACCTAATTCAATTTTAAAATTATTGAATTTAGTTTCATTTAGGGGCTTAGTAAACATATCAGCAATCTGATTATCTGTGTTAACAAATTCCAGTGAAATGTCTTCTTTTTCTACATGTTCTCTAAGAAAATGATATTTAATTTCTATGTGCTTAGTCCTACTATGTGAGACAGGATTATTTGCAATAGAAATGACACTTGTAGAGTCATAAAACAAAGGTGTTCTACTTACCTGTATACCACAGTCTTCTAGCTGATGTTGTATCCACAAAAGTTATGCACAGCAACTTACTGCTCCCACATATTCTGACTTAGTTCTGGAGATAGCCACACTGGTCTGCTTCTTACTGCTCCAAGACACCAGTCTTCTACCTAGAAATTGACAGGTTCCTGTAGTACTCTTCCTATCTTCCTTGCAGCCTACAAAATCTGCATCTGAATAACCTGTCAGTACAAAATCTTCATTCCTAGGGTACCAAAGGCCTAGATAAGGTGTGCCCTTAAGATATCTCAAAATCCTTTTGACTGCAGTCACATGAGATTCTTTAGGGCATGCTTGGTACCTAGCACAGACACATGTAATATACATGTTATCTGGTCTACTAGCAGTCAAATAAAGTAGGGAGTCAACTATCCCTCTATACAAAGTTTCATCTACAGGTTTCCCTGCATCATCTTTGCTTAGAGACATGCTTGACCCCATAGGAATTTTCATAGTAGTGGATGATTCCATATTATACTTCTTTATTAACTCTAGGGTGAACTTAGACTGGCATATGGATAGGCCATCTTCAGTCTGTCTTACTTGGAGACCCAAGAAGAACTTAAGTTCCCCCATACTGCTCATTTCAAATTTTCCTTGCATAAGTTTTGCAAACTTTCTGCAAAGATTACTTTCAGTAGACCTAAATATTATGTCATCTACATATATTTGGACTAGAATAATCTTGCCTTTAGATTCCCTAAGGAATAGAGTCTTGTCTATTTTCCCCCTTGAGAATTTGTTCTTAATCAGGAAACTAGACAGGGTTTCATACAAAGCCCTTGGGGCTTGTTTTAACCCATACAAAGCCTTCCTAAGTCTATAAACCTAATCAGGTTTAAGAGAATCAACAAAACCTGATGGCTGCTCTACATAGACTTCTTCGTTCAGATTTCCATTCAGAAAAGCTGACTTTACATCCATTTGATATACCTTAAACCCTTGATATGTTGCATAGGTAAGGAACATCCATATTGCTTCCAGTCTTGCTACTGGAGCAAAGGTTTGATCAAAATCAATACCTTCTTCCTGCCTATATCCTTTTTCAACCAGCCTAGCTTTATTCTTTATAATGATTCCATTCTCATCCAACTTGTTCCTAAAGATCCACTTAGTTCCAATAATGTTGTGGTCCTTGGGTTTAGGAACTAGCTCCCAGACGTTGCATCTTTTGAACTGATTCAGCTTCTCTTGCATTGCATCAATCCAATGAGAGTCTAGAACTGCTTCTTCAAACTTCTTTGGTTCTACTTGGGATAGGAAGCTGGAGTAAAGAATTGTACTCAGTTTCCTGCTTCTTGTTTGCACTCCTTGTCTGGGATAACCAATTATTTGATTGGCTGGATGATCCTTTGAGTGTCTATTTGCTGGAGGTAGTCTGTCTTCAGGTTGAACTCCTCCAACCTCTTCATTTAACTGCACCTCTTGATCTTTTTCTGCATCTAGAGAATCTTGTACTCCCCCTGGACAGCAGCCACCATCTTCCACATGCTGAGTTGCAGTAGAACCTTCTGTAATGGTAAGCTTGTCCAGCCTATCAGTTATACCTGTAGAGAAAAGCCTTTGATGATTCCTTTTTCTGAACCACCAAAGGTAACTTTAGGGCCATCCTTCATAGGTGTATAGTCCTTCATCAACCCCCTTGTTCCAGTCATGTGCCTGGAACATCCACTATCCAAGTACCATATAGGGCCATGGCCACTTGGACTCACCTGCAAAACAGATTACTTAACCTTAGAACCCAAATAACTCTTGGGTCCTTGGTGCAAGTTAGTCTGACTTTTAACAAAACTACCTGTAGCTCTTCTAGCAGGCAGTTTGCTACTCTCCTTGACACTTGAATTGTGCCAACAATCTATGGCAAAGTGGCCTATCGTGCAACAACAACAGCACTCAAACTTGTTGTACCTTTGTTTAGGTACAACCTTAGCTGAATTATCTACTGCAGGCTTCTTGTTTAGTGCTGGGGCTTTGCCCTTAGATTTGGACCTAGCAGTCCAGGCAGGTTTTTAAAATCCTAATCCAGCCTTACCCTTTTGAGGTACAAACTCATCTATCAAGGGTAAAACAGATTTAGGTTTACAAAAGCTAGCCACGATATCTTTCTCCTTCTGAAGTCTAACCTCCAGATTCCTAATCTGATCATTCTTGAATGTGATTGTGCCTATTTGAATAACAGTTATATTTTTCAATTTAACAATCTCATTCAGTTTCTGATCTAACAACTTGTTTGAATCAGCAGCAGCCAATTTAAGACTAGCAATCTCCTTTGCCTGAGTTTTGGACAAGGTTTTGCTTTTCTTCAAGGCCTGCAACAAGTCCCTATATTCATCAATTAACTGATGAATATCTCCTTCAGATTCAGACCCACCCACATCACTTGATGAAGATGTATCTGATTCTGACTCAGTACTATAAATTGAACTAGAAGAACAACTTTATACCATACTTAGTCCAGGCTGATCTTGGATCTTGTCTCCTTCAGATGTAGCCATCAGTCCCTTGCACTAATGATCTTCATGCTCTTAAATTAAGTTCATTAACTGCATGAACTCATCTTCTTCCTCTTCAGCAAATAATCCATTGTAGGCTTCATCTTCTGATTCTGTTTCTGAGATGACTGATCTGTCAAACTCTTGTCTTTCTTAGCAACAAAGGACTTTTCCTTTTTGCCCCTAAACTGAGTCTTCTTTTTGTCAGCTGACTCCTTCCTCTTTTCAGGATAGTCACCCACTACATGTCCCTGTCTATTGCAGCAATAGCACATAATTTTTGAAGATGTAGCTTTGCTTGGCTTGGACCTTCTTCTGTCATTCCTTGATTACTTTCTTTTCTGATAGTAGTCATATTTTGGCTGAGAAGTGGAAGGCTTAGACCTCCACTGCTTCTTCTTTAGAAATTTTTGAAAATGCCTAGTAAAAGCAGCAAAGTATTCATCACTTTCACTGCTATCTGAATTCTTGCTATCTGAATTATCTGTTACAGCCTCAGCAATTATTTTATGTGGAGATGGAGACTTGCCTCTACACTTCTTAGTGGCTTCAGTCTTGAAGGCCACAGACTTTTCCTTATGCTCCACTCTAGTATTCTTCTCTTCCTACTTTCTAGCCATTAACTGCATCTCATAAGATAACAGTTTTCAAAACAAAGTTGGAGGAGGTATATCAGCTAGTTTGGCCACTTCCCTAATGGCACAAATCTTGGTGTCCCAGTCCTTAGTCAGAGATCTTAAGAACTTGTCATTCAGCTCATAGTTGCTGAATTCTCTTCCATAGGACATCAACTCATTAACTATCCTATAGTACTTCTTGTAACATTCTGTAATTCTATCAGACTTTCCTTGTCTGAAGCTTTCATATTCCTGATTTAACAAGAACTTCCTATCTTGTCTTACATATTCTGATCCCTCCATATAAACTATTAATGTGTCTCACATTTCTTTAGAGGTTTTACAATGAATTAAATTCTGAAATGTTGCATCATCAATGGCAGTAACAATTATATTCTGGGCTCTCTTATCCATAGTGGCCAGAATGATTTCATCCTTAGACATTTCAGAAAAGTCCTTGGGAGTTTTCTGATTTGCATCCAGAATGAATATTTTCATTGGCACATATGGGCCTTCTTTAACTGTAATATATATCCTTGGGTCAGAAGCTTACATAAAGAGTCTGACCCTCTCTTTTCATATGCCAAATATCTCTTTTCTACATATTGGCAATTTCATGGACCCCAGCTCTTTGTGACTCTCACTAGAACACATTTTCTTGATTCTTGTTTGTTCTGAATCTGCCTACAGGATCTTACTCAGACGGTTAAGTCCCTTTTTGAGTAACCTCGCTTTGATATCACTTGAAAGAAATAGTGTCTAACCACCTAGAGGGGGGGGGGGTGAATAGGTGTACTTTTTCTTTTTTACTTTAAAGGCAGACAAACTTTATGAACTTTAAGCAGCAAATGCAATTCTACAGCTATCACAACACAGTAACCACAGGAACAAACATTCACAGAGTGCACAAAGTGTTTATAGTGGTTCCCCAAGGTCTGGATACATCCACTTTCCACCTTCACCTATCTAGTAGTGTACTAGATTCAACCAAACTTCTGTACTTCTCCTCAGATCCTCAGATCTTACAGCTTAGAACCCCAATCCAGGTTCCTACAACTCAAAGTGTCCCCACTCCTACAACTCAGGCATAAAGCCCTACCACTCAGCCTTCAACAAGACCTACACTCAGGCTAAACAACCCTACCTCAGCCTTCAACAAGGCCTACACTCAGAGAATTGTTTCTCCTACACTCAGGCTCAAAAGCCCTACCTCAACCTTTATAAATTTAGGCTTACAACTCAGATTCCTTAGGATCCTACAAAAAGATAATAAAATGTTTTTAGATTACCACTCAGTTTGAGAGAATGAAGAGGGCAATCTTCTTGATCAGTTCTTGATAGCACTGATTCCTGTGATCAACTTTTTCTTTGCTTTCTTCAAGGCTTCTTGAGTCTGAACTCAGTAAAGTTGACCTTCTTGAAGTAGACCGGCTGGCAACTTCCTTCTTAGGATGGAGAATTAAATCTGGATCCTACTTTGCAGTCTGGTTCAGAACCTGCTCCTTAAGAGATTTGATTAACAAGTCTCTTTCTTGACTTCAATTACTGTAGTTCTCTCTCTCCAAGCAAATCTGAAGTTTCTTCAAAATACTGATTTACAGTTTTCTCTGGATTTATCTTGATCTTCTTAAATTTTAAACTTCTGATTGATGATTCAATAATTGTGATCAATCCACTTCTGTTGAAGGAGAAAGACCTTTATATAGTCTTCCTCCAAGGTAACCGGCTGATCCGGTTTCTAACGAACTTCTGACAGCTCTGACAGTTACAGTAGACCGACTGAAATGGCAGTTGTCAAGTCATCCAGTCACTTCTTGAAAATTTTGTCTCTATCTGAATGTGTCGATACTGATCTTCATTATGTGTCGACACAAATAGACCAAGTGTCGACACAAGTGGACTAAGTGTCGACACTAGCCTTGATGGTGTCGACACAACTCCTTGTGTTGTTGTAACAGCTTCTCGACACTGCTTCTTCAGAATGTGTCGACACTGATTCTGTGTGTGGACACAAGTCTTCTGTTGAATGTGTCGACACTGATTCTGTGTGTCGACACAAGTACTTCTTTAAAACTTAGTTAAATTCTGCTGTGTGTCGACACATCTTCTTTGTGTCGACACATGCCTTCTTGTGTTGAAACTTAATGAGTGTCGACACATCTCCTTTGTGTCGACACATGCCTTCTTATGTTGAAACTTGCTGAGTGTCGACACATCTCCTTTGTGTCGACACATGCTGTCTTGTGTTGAAACTTGCTGAGTGTCGACACATCTCCTTTGTGTCGACACATGCCTTCTTATGTTGAAACTTGCTGAGTGTCGACACATCTCCTTTGTGTCGACACAAGTACTTTAGCTTTGTTGAAGCTTCCTGAGTGTCGACACAGCCTCCTGGTGTCGACACATTTGATGTCGACAAAGCTTCTCTGAGTGTCGACACTGCCTCTAAGTGTCGACACAGATTATGTTGACAATTCTTCACAGTGTGTCGACACTGCCTGTATGTGTCGACACTTTTCTTCTGGTGTCGACTCTGCCTTTCCTGGTATCAACACAAATTATGTTGATAATTATTCACAGTGTGTCGACACTGCCTGTATGTGTCGAGACTTTTCTTCTAGTGTCGACTCTGCCTTTCCTAGTGTCGACACAATTACTCCAAGTGTCGATACAACTTCTCTAGGTCTTGACACAGGCCTTCATAAGTGTCCACACTTCACCTCTAGGTGTCGACACATGGACTTAGAAACTTTTCTGCATTTTCTGCAATTACTTAACCTTCACATATAAACTCAAAGCACATCAAATACACCTTGATGTATATCATTGAGTAGGGTGAGGCTTCTTCAAATTTGGTACACATTTTCCAATGTACCCAACAGGGATGGAAATGCATGGATCCTGCGACGAAGAAGTTCATGGTGTCAAGAGACGTTGTCTTTGACGAGCTGACGTCATATGGAGGTGGCTCAGTTGAGCTAACCGGTAGCAAGGTTGATGAAGAACCCTTGGTGGTTGCTGAAGGCCTGGAAGAGGAGCTTGCTATTTCACCAGCAGCTCCTGTTGCTTCTAACTCCGAGGCTGAGCTTTCTGGCTCAGGAAGCAGGGGTAGCATTGCTCAAAGCTTGCCCCAAGTAGGAGTTGAGCCCGAAGAAGCAACGGAAGCAGTGAGCAAGGAGCCGACCCTTCGGAGATCGAAGAGGGTGGTTAAGCCACCGGTTAGGTACTATGATGGGAATGCAGTGAGCTTTGTATCCTACTTCTTTACAGGTCCTCTAGATGAGCGAGAGCCTGCAAGCTTCAACGAGGCCACTGGATTTAAGGAGTGGGAAGATGCCATGATGGAGGAGATTGCTGTCCTCAAGAAGAATGAAACCTGGGATCTTGTGCCCAAGGTTGATGGCATTACTCCAGTAACTTGCAACTGGGTGTATAATTTGAAGAAGAAGGCTGATGGAAGCATTGATAGGTTCAAAGCTCGCCTTGTTGCTCGAGGATTCTCGCAACAGTATGGAGAATACTATGAGGAGACGTTTAATCCGGTTGGAAAGATGACTTTAGTTAGAGTGGTGATCGCCTTGGCTGCTAGCAAGGGATGGAGGATGTGGCAGCTTGATGTAAAGAATGCCTTTCTTTACGAAGAAATTGATAAAGACATCTTCATGGATCATCCACTTGGATTTATTTCTGAAGATCATCCGGACTATGTCTACAAACTCAGGAAAGCTCTCTATGGGTTGAAGCAAGCTCCTAGAGCTTGGAATGGGAAGATTGCAGAATATCTTCAATTCTGCGGATACGTGGCTTCAACTTCGTATTCTAGCTTGTTCATCAAGAATAAGGGGGAGATACAAGTCTTGGTCCTGCTATATGTGGATGATATGATCATCACAGGGAATTCGGAGGAGGAAGTAGAAAGGCTCAGGGCTGAGCTTGCTATACGCTTCAAGATGAAAGACTTGGGAGAGCTTCATCACTTTCTCGGTCTTGAAGTGGAGAGGAAGAAGAGCGGTATACTCATTTGCCAAAGAGGATATGCAGATCGCATTATGAAGCGGTTCGGCATGGGAGAAGGGAAGAGTAGCTCTACTCCACTGGAACATGGCCTGAAGATTCGACGTGATGACGGAAGGATTCTTCCCGACCCCTTGGTATTCAAAGCTCTTGTTGGGAGCTTGATCTACCTGACGATTACTAGGCCAGACATTGCTTACGCTGTTGGCCGAGTAAGTCGGTTTATGGCTGAACCAAGGAAGTCTCATCTAGTGGCGGAAAAGAGTATTTTGAAGTATGTCAAGTCAACTTCTGACATGGAACTCCTCTATAGAACGGACTCGGAGTTTGCATTGATTGGTTACACGGATGTTGACTATGGCGGTGATTCGGATGATAGAAGGTCGACTTTAGGTTATGTGTTCACTTGCGGTTCAGCTAGCATTTCGTGGTGTAGCAAGAAGCAGGACTCGGTGTCAGTCTCAACTACGGAGGCAGAGTATAAGGCTTCAGCCTTGCCTGCTCGGGAAGCCATCTGGTTGAGGAGGCTTATAGAGGATGTTCATGAAGAAGTGCAAGGGCCAACTTTACTCCGGGGTGACAATGAGAGTGCTCTCAAGCTGGTTAATAATCCAGTGTGTCACGCTAGGACCAAGCATATAGAGATCGATCATCACTTCATAAGGGAGAAGGTTTTGGAGGGATCTCTGCTGGTCGGGCATGTTCGGAGTGAAGATAATCTTGCTGACATCTTCACGAAGCCACTATCAAAGGGGCCTTTTGAGCGGTTGCGCAACTTGCTGGGCTTGGTTACCACTTCTCACTTCAAGGGGGAGTGTTGAATTTTGTGAAGTGGAAGTGGTTGATGGGACAGACTGGGCAGACTGGCCAGACTGCGGCCTTGTGATAAGTCTAGTTGAAGCTGGCTATTCTTCTGAGCGGGTTGTACATTGAAGTCCGCGGACTATGCGACTTGTTATCTGCGGATAGGGCGTTGGCTGATTGATTTAGCCGAGGAGTGGCCTGAGCGGATAAACGCTTGTGGACTGGTGCGTTGCTCTGTGGCTGCGCTGCAAGCTTGTGTAACCAGCGGTTTGGCTCATGTCCGCGGGAAGCTTGCGGACCAGGCGTGTTCGCGGTGTGTGCTATTGCGGACTGGGCTTAGAGCTTGGCTGTGGCCTTGCTAAGCTCTGGTGGTACAGCAGGTGCACTGCTGTGGAGGTCTATGGCGGACTGGTGTGTGGAGTCCGGCAGGTCGCCGTTGCATTGGGCAATTGTGGGAGTAGCTTGCGGACTGCTTCTCCTTGGCGGAGTGTTGGCGGTCTGTGTTGCTAGGATGTTTGGCGGACGGAGCTATGTCCGCCATGCTAGCATTAGGCCTTTGGTGGTTCTGGACTTGGTCACACTCTGTGCCAAGACCAGGGTATCCGCAGTATCCGCCAAGTCTGATGTTGACCGGGTGGACTGTTGCTAACTCTGCCTTTGGTCGTGGACTTGTGGCGGATGGAGGCTTGAGTCTTATTTTATGCGGACTACCTCTGGCTTGTGCGGATAGTCACTGAAGGGGGTTGCTGTCCTGCAGTGGTTGAAGGCTTTGCAGGCTGATGCCTTGTCCGCATAGGTTGGGCGGACTAATGAGGGTTCGCCAAAGGTGCCTTGCTCCTGGCGGGCTGATGCCTTGTCCGCCTTACTCCTGGCGGAGGGGTGTTGTTAGCGCGCGAGCTGGGGCGGTGTCTCTATCCACTAGAGTGGTTACCACACTCCTCACCTCGCCTATAAATAAGGACCCCCCGGCACATCTACAGTAACTAAGGGAACAGTAAGTTTGGCTTGGGCAAATTGCTGCGGTCTGGGTTTTCTGTCCGCGCGGATTGAGTAGAGCTGACGGTTTGCCGTGTCCAGGTCACGCGGGTAACTTCAAAGAGCCAAGAGTTTGGCTTTGACTTTAGCTAGCGCTTGGAAGTTTGCGGACTCTGCAGTCTCAGCAGGTTGCTCTACGGCTTGTCAGTTCTCTGCTTCAATAATTGCAAGTTCCAATAACCTGTCCGCCAGGCGCAGGCAGATAGGCGGTCTGCTCTTCAGTTCATCAACAGGAGGCGAATAACGGTCTGTCTGCGCGGCCTCGCGGCTTCGGCAAACTCCGTGTCTATTCGGCGTGTTGCAACTTGAGCTCGGGCGGGTTCGGCGGACTGGGCGACTTCGGCGGTCTCGGCAGTTTCCAGTGCCGTCCTCCCAGCTTAGTTTTTGTGCTTTCTGTTACAGCTGTTTCTACTAGCGAAATCATGTCTCGCTACGTATACCTCGCCTTGTAAAGAAGATTAATGAATATAAGATCTGCTTGTTCTTCCATGTGCTTGGTGTGTTGAGCTTGCTCCCTGTTTTTCGCTAGATCAAAGTGTGAACTGGGTAGTGCCGAAGATATTAATTTGGAGTTTGGGCTACCTTATTGACCACCTTGAGAAACTTTAACACA
The DNA here is from genome assembly GCA_039583875.1 of Platanthera guangdongensis. Classification (NCBI taxonomy): domain Eukaryota; kingdom Viridiplantae; phylum Streptophyta; class Magnoliopsida; order Asparagales; family Orchidaceae; genus Platanthera; species Platanthera guangdongensis. The sequence goes on along the minus strand of CM077148.1, from coordinate 120,590,231 downwards.
AAGATCGTCGAGCTCAGCACAGAGAAATGTCTCAAGATCTTCGAGCTCAGAAGGCCTTTCGTCAAACTGAGTTCGACGAACGTCGAACTCATTTTACTTAGTCTTGAAATCTTCTAAGTCTGAAGTCTCTGAAGGTGTTGTTGGTAGCTGGTCCATCTGAAGTTGACTCTAAGGACTTGACTTAGACTCTAGGACACAAGCTTGACCCGGGCTATACATGTTGGGTCACAACCTAAGCTAGTGAACCTAGCCCAAATCAACTAGGGATCCAACAGAGGGCCGGCTCAGCAACCAGGGCTTTTGCCCGCTATTTGCCACTAGGCTCCGCAGCACCTACAAGCAACAATCGACCGAAGCGGTGACAAACAAAAGCAACAGTTAGCTAAGTTGACCAAATTATAACGATCCCGCCCCTAAACTCGGGGCGGAGATGCTCCTTCCCTGCACTTTATTAGCATAGCCATATAATAAAAAAAATTCACATCATCACAGGCGTAGGCTCGCACGGCCATACACCCCGTCCTCTCAGGGCACATTCTTGGGGAACCCGGTCAAAGTCCGTGGTCTCACCACCGCCCCTTGGATGGCAAATCCTCGTGAGAATTACGGTCTTTCTGGCCAAAGCCTAAGACTCTCCATCTATGCCAATGGCGAGTACCACGTACCTTAGGTCTCTTTAACTGAATGACATAGAGCGGGTACGGTTCCGCCTAACCAGTTTCTCACACCGCAATGTCAATTTAAGCTGTCTGCGCGGGTCAAGCTTCGCCGAGTCCCAATCCGATCACACACTTTACATAACCCAGTTATGTGCAAGTTGGCTCCCAGGCCACCATGTTGACAGAATCACGTATCTGCCCAGTTTTTCGGGTGCACCGCGGAGTTAGTCCCCACGGTTCCCTGTTGTAATCTACCGCGTAGAAAACCAGAAAAACAACCATCGGCGCAGAGTCTTCTCCAGCCATTCATGCAATGCAACATCACCGATCCAGACCAACTTATCCGGGTAGGCTTCACACATCATGCCTATGTCTGTTTCTCGATTACGGACTCTACATGCAAAACAACGGGGACTATTCATGTCTACCCGAAGGAACACCTCACACAAACCGCATACTCACGAGAGCGGGCTTCCTATGCAAAAGAAAGAGGACTTCACATGTCCAAGATGAGAATCATTACCCTAACATTCTTCTTCGGCTCCATGAAGATCTAGACGGATGAGAAGCACCTCAACGACCTCGCCTTTGTAGATCCGAACTCGGCTTGCGATTTGGGGCTCCAAAGCTCCACCGACGGCCGGAAATCTCCTCCTTCTTCTTCCTTGCTCTCCCCTCTCTCTATGACTTTAGAAAGAGAAAGCTTGGAGGAAATGAGAGTTTCTAAGCCCTATCCCGCATTAAACCATGCCAGGATGAGCCAGCACCCTTGGATCGCAAAGGAAGGAAACAGACGACCACGATTCTCACTTAAAATCCAAAACCTGGGCCGAATACGGATTGTGACATGCCCGTGTGCCTGATTCGATGCTGGAACAGTCGCATCCTGAAAAGAACACGGGCTCTCGAAACTCCCGTGTCATCCAGTACATGCCCGTGTTGCAGGGCGTGGTCCTCCATCGACACAGGAACAAAACCAACCCGAGGAGAACACGGGTACTCGACATGCCCATGTCTAAATTAACATGCTCGTGTCATGTTGAACATGCCTGGGCTCCAGGCCGTGTTTCACCCACGACAAAGGACGGCTCACAGCCCGAGCAGGACATGGCCTGCGACACGCCCATATCTCAGGCCGTGTTCGTTGTTCGACGATCATCGACTACAATTTTGTCGACCACACGGTCGTCATCGAACGCTAGCACGATACGGCCCTGGGACACGCCCATGTCCCCGGCCGTGTGACCTCTACCAAGTCCCAAAATCGGCTCAAAATGCTACCCGTCCCTCCTTTAAGTTTCGGGGCGTTACAGTATTCCCTGTGAAGGGCTCTCGAGGGAACTAGGAACTATGATGGTAGCAGAAGCCCACCATTCCCTTTCGCAAGGCACTTACTATTATTGTTTGTTACCCAACTCTCAATCCCTTTAATGTTGTACTGGATATAACCCTAGTGTATTTTGACTCTTTCTCTCGCCACGGGAAAGACGATGTTTCGTCGACCCCGAGAACCTCTTAACACTAGTCAAACCTCCCACTCCTCATCACGACTCCCTTTGATAATCTATTTTCACTTGACAGATCAATACACTAATATCCCAACTCCCTAAGTTCATTTTGCACCATATTACGATTTCTGCAGTTTTTACTAAATGCAGACCATCCTAAGCCATATGTTGTATACAATGTGAGGTACTCCAAATTATCATCCAAAATACCTATAATATTTATTGGATGTCTATCATGATATGATTAGCCTAAATCCAGAAGTTTATAATTTTTCTAATTTACTTGATAATTTATTAAATTTCCAAAGAGATCCAAATGCCTTAGTTTGAACATGTAGTACTATTTTCAGGCATTCAAAATGTTCCACAAAACTATGATAAATAAAAGACAACTATTTATCAGTAAATTCAAGGTTTCCAAATTTTGAGTAGGGATTAAACCTCTAAACATAATTTTTGAACATAACCTACATTAACTAAGTTAAAGAGACAAATAATGTCAATATACTTATAAACATTATGAGAAACTTCAAGGATGAATATAAAGACATAAAAACACTCCAGGTCAAGTTTCACAATTTATCAGTGAATAATGAACTCTATACTTGATTTTTTCATAATAATCCAGGTTAACAGGTTAATGAACTAAGTACAACAATTATTCATCTAAAAATTGCAATAAAATTCTCATATGAGCATATTGACCTAGAAACACTACTGTTCAAGTTTCATGATTTTCCAATATAGGGGAGCTCTAAAGCTATTATTGATCATATTCCCGTATTTATATGCTTGTGAAGTAAATACTGGAAATTTACATCTAAAAATTAAAATAGAATTCATGTATGATCATAATGGCCTAAAACCCACTCTGCCCCATTTTCATAATCATCTAATGGTCATTAAGATCATAGTAAAAACATAATTATTTAGGGATAATTCTGCTATTGCAAAGGTGATACTAAAATTATTAATCTGAATTTCCCAATAAAATTATCCAATGCTTAAAATGACATTATGACTACACTACACAAGTTTCACAAGTTTTCACAGAATTCTAATTACCTATTGTTCAATTTTAAGGATTGTGACCTAAACTAGGGTTACGGTTTTGAGTGGGTTAACCATATCCAAAGCCTCTAAGATTTTTACCAGAGGACTTTAGCTACCCTAGTGTCCTTGCTACTAAATTTCAAGTCCATATAAGGGCATTTGACCCCATGCCCTTCTCAAACCCCCAAAGTCCAAACTTAGGGTTTGAACTTGGGTCCTAGGGCAATCCTACCCCAAACTACCCCATAACCCATATGAGGGTGTAAAAAGTCATGTCAAACTAGTGGACAAAGTCTCAACCTCTGTTGAGGTTATTTGACCACTTAAACCTCAAAGTGCACTTTTGACCTAAATACCCCTTAATCTGGCAGGGCTAGGGTTTGCCTAATTCCCACAAAAATCAACTCAAGAAGGGGTGAAAATTTATACAAATCCTCGTGATGACGCTAGGGACCACTCACCAAAATTTGGGAGGGTTTGGAGATCTTAAGGTCTCTAAATTAATTTATACTAGGATATTTAAATGATTTCAACAACTATAAAAAAATTGTCCACAAAAATTCTCATTTTTGGCCAGGCCTAGGTACAGATTAGGGTGACTCCCTGTCCAAATTTCAGGTCATTTGGACGAGGGATGAAGTGGGGCACACATTTTAACCTCTGTCTATCCCTAAGTATAGACCCCACCAAAATGAGTGCTCTGGTCGAACCATTAACCCAAATTGGTCCAAACCAATTTTAAATTAAACTAGACCCATAGGGCTATAATTTATGTTGACCACTTTCTTTGGTTTAGAATCTAAGTAATTTTAAGTTAATTTACAAGATGGTTGAATAAATGTGACAGAAATCAAATAATATGGAAATATATCCTATAGTTTAATTCATCCCTAGCACGGATCCTATCGCACATCCAGCGGCCCTTGCTTATCTTCTACCTCCAGCTGACGAGTATGATTGACTCGTCCTGGAGCTACTTCCACCCACCACCGCCGGCCACCCGGCCACCTCCCTGGATGGCCACCGCCACCAACACCTCTGTCGAGGTGGTGGCTATCGCCAAGCGGCGGCACAGCCCCCGGTGGTTCCTATTCTGACGAACCTGACAAAAGGATTTTCACGGAAAAATCATGGAGAAACTCCACCCGATCGGGCTTAATTGACCCCGATTCTTATCCCTAATGAGTCCTATGATCTACCCATGGATGAAGGAGAATGGGAGGACCTTGCTTGCGCCCTGGAGACGCGTCGATTGTCGGGATGCCATTGGTGGTGGAGGAGTCGCCGGAGTTCTACAACTGCACAGAGAAGTAGCTCAGGATCATCGGGGCAAGGGTGGAAACAAAAGCTTGGAGTCCTGTGATGCTTTTGAAATGATAAAATGGGGGAGGGAGAGGTCTAGCTGAGGTGGCCATTAATGGCCCTAAAGAGCTTGCCTCGACCATGGTGGTGGGGAGGTGAATTGTGCTCAATCCAGCCAGGAAACGACTGGAAACTCCTCGTCTCCCTCAGAGGAGTTGAATCCAACCCTTAATGGGGGCGGGGGAAGTGCATTCCTTCATGGCCCCATTAATGTCCAAAAATTGCATTTCTCGGCCATGGTGGTTCTCCTCCCCTAACCCTGAACAGCCACCAGGATTACACCTGGCCTTCTCCATACTGAATGGGGGAATGAATCAAGCAATATAAGGGGTGGTCCTTGGCTTCCCCAAGTGATGGCCCGCGAATAGACTCTTACTGTGGTTGGTTAGGTGAGTCGATCGCTGCGGGCTTCCTACAGGAGGCAAGTGCACCTATCGCAAGTAGTACTCGATATTCGGGGGAATACCGAGGTCGTATTGTTCTCGGGGTCGTGTTGACTATTCTTACTGCTCCGGGAGGACTATTATTTTACTGAAATTAAGGTGGAGATTTTAATTAAGTAAAGACGGAAAAAGTAAAAGAGCGAAAAAATGATTTAGAGAAATTCGATGAAGGGTTAACGCTCGGCATCGAATCAGATTAAGACTAAAATAATTTTAATAATTATAGGACTTATTTTTCAAATTAATAAAAGGCAACTTGGCCGTGAGGGTTCCACAAATGTGAGCTCACCTAGCTATAGGGATATCGCTCACCAGAACGTTAAGACTATTCGACCGAACGTTAGTCTGACGAAGGATTCCTCTTAATGCCCGCTATACGCTAAGAACCCCGAAATTGGGTGGGGAACCCAATCCGAAAGAATTACGCTTGTCCTCTCTCGAGGGTATGCACGCCACTCTCTTTACCCAGGGGTGATATGTCCATACGCACGGCCTCTCGACAAGCTAGTGTATGGATAACGGAAAAAGGGCCCACACATCGATTTGTGGTCCTACGCGTCGTTAACCCGGGGTAAACCTTAAGTCCTTAAATTAAAGTGAAAATAAAGAGCTTTAATTATTACAAATCATTTTAAATGTCCCAATGCTCTTCGATGCCGAGGCTAATATCGATTAGCCACACATCGGTATAGGGACGGCTTTATAATTTAGTGAGGTGCGAGTTCGAAATTAAACGCTAAATGATTATAAAAAGAGGACATAAAAAATAACAAACATTTAGAAAGCTGAAAAGTTAGCTAAAACAAGAAATCACACACACTCCAAATTATAAATAAAACAGAAACTAAGTTACAAAAAGGAAAATTACAAGTCCTACTCAAACGAGTAGGCATGAAATAAAGGGCACGCCATTTTACTCTTAACGAGTAGGCAGAAATAAATACAATTACAAGTCCTAATAAAATAATTACAGAAAAATAAAAGACTAGCCATTTAACTCAAATGAGCAAGCGGAAAACAAAATCCGGCCATTTAAGTCCTAGCGAGTGGGCGGAAATAAACGCTAACACACACACTCTACATAATTGAAAGAAAGCAATAAAATTATCTCCTACACACACGCACTCTACGTAATTGAAGAAAGCTATAAAATAAAGTATGAAAAATTTATCTCCTACACACACGCACTCTACGTAATTGAAGAAAGCAAAAAGAGGTTATACTCATACACTCACACACACATCATGAAAATTAAGAAGAACAAGGTGAACATTTATGCCCATACAATCACACACACTAATAATAAAGAAAAATCAAAGTTGCTTATAAATTAAAATAACAGGATTTCTACTCCTAAAGCTTACCCAAAACACATAAAAAGAACAAATAAAAAGAGAATGAGCAAAAAGTTTTCCAAAATAAAGTCAAAATCAAAGGTGCTCAAAAATTAAAACTATAACTTTTTCATTCTTAAGAATTCATAAAAGTGATGAAAAAAGTGAAGAGAAAATAAAAAGAACAAAAAAGTTTTACAATCCTAAAAAAAACTAAGTAAAAAGGAACAAAATCACTTTTAAAATCTCTTTTATAAATACATAAGAATGAAAACATAAGTCTCTTAAGAAAAGGACATGGTGAAAAAAAGGAAAACTTATCATACCTAATCATGAGGACAAGTTAAAAACATGAATAATAAAAAGTTACACTCATACACACACACACTTTTCTTAAAGAGAAAAACAAAGGAGAAACTAAGGATAAAATGAGAAGAAAAGTGGGCACATGAGCTCATTCCAAAGCCATTTAAGAAGAGGAAAACTAAATTTTTTATTGATTAAACAAGACTATTACAAAGCTATTACAAAGCTAAAGCTAAAGCAAACAACAAACATGAAAGAAAAGGGGGAGAAATCTCCTTACATAGCAAGGGAATCCACGGATGCAGCCCCCAAAACACACTAACGTGGCTCAAAAATGTGAACCCTTGATCATTACAGAAGTGGCGAATTTATAGGAAAAAAAGCTAAGTACACGCCCTCCGATACGGGCGTGTCGATGGGTGTGTCACCATTGTATGTGAAGGCGGCCGGCGATTTGATGGCAAAGTTGACTTTGGGCTGGACACGTGTCGGTTACGTAGAGGTCACGCCCCAGGTCACGGGCGTGATGTTGGGCGTGTCGGGGAGTTAGAGCTGGGCATGGGTTGCGCCGAAAGTCGCCGCGCGGGTCTTGTCGGGCCAGGTGGAATGGTCACACCCCAGGTCACGGGCGTGATGCTGGGCGTACTGGTTGGTGTCGACACTCGATAATCATCGAGCTGAAAGTGTCGAGTTGAAATCGTCGAGCTGAGAGTTTGAGTCACGCCCTAAGTCATGGGCGTCACTCTGGGCGTGTCGCGGGTTCGACGTTCGTTGAACTGAATTCGTCGAGTGGAGTGGAAACGGGCTTCTGTCACGCCCCGTGTCGGGTGACACGGGCATGTCGTCAGGCGTGTCAAGATTTTTACTTCAGAAATTTGCAACTTCACGGGATTTTGAGCTGTCACGCCCTGGTCACGGGCGTGATCAAAATAACACGGGCGTGTACCGCCCAATTTTGGTAGATTTTGGAATTTTTTCTGAAAAATAAACTAAAACAAGTTAGTAGTAAATTTACAAGAATAGGAGCATTTTATTGAACAAAAATAAGTAAAAGCGACGAAAATAAGTGAAAATGACTAAATTAAAGTGCACAAAAATACGTATATTTACAATTCATCAAATACCCCCATACTTAAGTTTTTGCTTTTCTAGAGCAAAAGTTTGAGGTGAATTTATAAGAAATCGAAAAAAAACTCTAAGTTTAGCTACCGCTAAATCAATTATAAGATAGATCGAAATAAATATACGGGGTGTAAGAGTTAAGTCCTAAAATTATGTAGATGATTTAAATAGCGCAAAAGTTTTGGCCAAAAGACTTCTTGATGTAATCAAATAGAAAGACAATATTTGTAATTGTTAGATTAACGAAAATAATGTGGAATTATAAGAACTCTAGCTTATAGGAGTGTTACTGGAAATAATACAATTTACTAATTATGCTCTCAAATCGATTTTTGAATTAATTCTAGAATCGTGTAATTGGCTAAGGGGGTAGTGGATTTATAAAGAGTGTTTTGATTTTGAGGTGAGATAATTTTTTCTCGAACCTCCATTTTTTTCTTTTGGATTATTAGGAAAATGAAATCTTATTTTCCTAATATGATTTTTGTTTTTCAACTTCATAACAATAAAATTAACCCAATGTATATGTGTAGGAGTAATGAATTTTATCCTCTTACTCCTTAACATATAATTTTTTTAAATTATTGGGTGCCTATGTTTACGGAACGAAATCTTATTCCCATTGACATAGGATCTTTTAAGGATAAAAATTTTATCATGCCAAGTAGGTTATGATAAGTAAGGGGAGAAAAGAAAACTAGATCTTTAATCCTAAAAATGTTTGAGAGCAACCTTAATAATTTGTACGTTCCAATTTTTCAGAAAGCTAAAAGTAAGTATAATTGAATTCTATAGTCGTTATTTCCTAACATAATACACGTGCTCCTATCAATGAAAAATTAGAAGTACTGCCTAAAACGAGTTCGCTACTTTTAACAAAGCATAATGAATTCTTTAAAACTTAACCCCGGCTATTTAAATTTTTCAATCAATAATTAACAAACGGGTAGTGAACAAATAATTAATCAAATTCACATATAAATAAACTCAAAATAGAATTTTTTGGATAGCAAGAAAGTTAAGAATGAAATATTTGATTTATTTGTTTCAAAACATTTTTTTTGATTTTTTTTTTGATTTTTATAGTTTTTATCATCATTCATTTTTTTGGTTTTTCATTTATTATCTTTTTTTTGTATTTTTATTTTGTTTTACTCAATTTTTTTTTTGAATTATTTTTTGAACTATTATCTTTTTTTGTATTTTTTAAGAAAATTTTCATTTTATGTAGAAAAACATGGTAGAAAAAGAGAGGTTTTTACAAGAATGAGGAAGGGGGAGAGAGAAAAGAGTATTTACAAAAAGAATATGTACAAAAAAATATTTACAAAGTGAAACTAAATATATTTTTTTGTTTTTTTGTTTTATAATTTTTTGGAGTTTTTGGAAAAAAGAAAGAAAAAGAAAATGAAATTTTTTTTTTGATTTTTCATTTTAAATTTTTTTAAATTTTAAGAATTTTTTTTTGTTTTTGTTTTGTTGTTATATGTATTTTTTTGTATTTTTGAAATGCAGGAAAATTGAAGTGCAGGAAGTAAAGCACAAAAATACCCCCATACTTAGGTCCAACATTATCCCCAATGTTGTAACTGTTGGGTATTGTATCCACAATGTACCTGATTTGAAGAAGCCCCTGGACAAGCTAAGGTCAATAGACTATGTATTTGATAAACTCTTTCTAGTTGTGCTTGCAGTTTTTCCACGCTAAGTGCACACCAATGTCAGGGTGCAGTAGGTCAATATACACGGGTCTGCACGACGTAATTCCTCGTTGAGCAGATCAGTGTGTTGGCCTACGTGTACTCTCTCTATTGGAGTGCACTTACTTTCAAGCACAGGGCTGTAAATATGCAGGAGCAGACAAGGAGCAAGGATGGGTCAAGGAGCACCTCATAGGTGGAAAGACGAAAATTCGTCTAAGTTTAAATCGACGAGAATCACCAAGTGATTCTCGCCGATTCGGCGAGAATCACTTGGGATTCTCGCCGATTCGTCGAGAATCATTGGTTGATTCTCGCCGAACTCGATCCAGCCACTTCTATGCGAGCACCTCTGCTTCTAAGTAAGAATCGACGAGAATCACCAAGTGATTCTCGTCGAATCGTCGAGAATCACTGGTTGATTCTCGCCGTCTCGACCTGGCCTAAAGCAGTGCGTGTAACCAAGGCAAATTCGACGAGAATCATCCTTGATTCTCGCCGAATCATCGAGAATCACCTTTGATTCTCGGCGACTCGGCGAGAATCACTTTCGATTCTCACCGATTTTTACTTGGGCGTTTTTCTGGAACTTCCTGAACCGGATTCTGCCGCTGTTAAGATTCTGGACCGGGACTTAGGGATTCAGCTTGTGGGTCCCACAACGGTCATTTTGGAAAGCATCTACAGTATTTATATACGGGTATTTTGAACGGAATAAATAGACAGAGAAAGAAGCCGAGCAGAGCAAACCCTAAAATCGCGAAATCGCTCCGCCGCATCCGTCGCCGCTCGCGCTAGTCAGCCGCCGCTGTTGATCGCTTTTCTTCCCGATCTCCGGCAACAGAAGCTTAGCAAAGCTTGAGTCTCACGCGTCTATCCAGAGATCCCTTGTCTCTCGATTTGTTGATCGGGAAAAACTTCCCATCCGAATCGATCGAGACGACCGATCCTCGTGTGACCGTTGGTAGACCTAGCTTGCTTCGCTACGAAGATTGGATCTCTATTTTCAGCAGCCGCTCATCATCATAGCCGCCGATCCCGAAGCTAGCCGCCGCTCGTGTTGCCGCCGCCGGTTCTGGGGAGATCCTCTCTAAGAGAGACCAAGGTTGTAGACTCTTCGTTGACTTCACGAACACGTCGTCGAACGAAGAGGAACACCGTAGTCTCCAAACGAAGTTTGTATCTCGTGTACATTCTATATTTACTTTTGTGGTAAATGAACGTTTGTTCCATGTTGTAAGGGTTGGGTGCAACCCATTTTGTGGGAGTGTTGACTCTCACGTGTGGAAGGGTTCCTTCCGATAGTGCCGGGATTGGATTTCAATCCTGTTGGAGAAGAGACCGAGTCGTCCCTTGTTGGGAGATAGGTCGAAGGGGGAAAGTGGATGTACCCAAGTCGGAGAACCACTATAAATTGCCTGTGTATTCTGTGTGCTGTGCTTTTTATTTTTATTATGCAGGTACATTCGTAAATTCCGCAAAAGCGCTACACGTCACCTATTCCCCCCCCCCCCCCCATAGGTGCACATAGTTGACACTAGGTGGACTTTCAAGTGATATCAAAGCGAGGTTACTCATCAAAAAGGTTAACACCTTGAGTTGAATCCTGCCACTAGTGTCAAGAAGAAGGCAAACATCTACTATGGACGGGCTCAAGTACTCCGGCAAGATCCCAGTGTGCAACAGGCTCAACTTTCCTATTTGGAAGGAAAGGATCAGGTTCTACATGGAAGCAGTGGATCCTCGACTTTTCATGATCGTGCTGGAGGGACCTTATGTCCCCACTAAGGCCTCCACCATTGATCCCACCAAGAAAGTGTCGAATACACTTTCTGAAATGGACAAGGACGAGATGGTACTAGTGGGACTTGACATGAAGGCACGGAACATTCTGGTCAGCGCAGTTGATGACTCTATGATGCAAAACTTCAGCAACTGCAGGACAACACAGGAGATTTGGTAGTGCCTGATCATCCTAATGGAGGGCACGGATGAAGTGAGGGATGATCGGAGATCCGTCCTGAACCAGAAATATGTGGCCTTCAGACAAGGGCCTAAGGAAGAGATCGGAGTCACATACGAGAACTTCCTCAAGATTGTTAACGCCCTCAAAGGCTACGGAAGAGTGTTCACTAATGGTGAACTCAATGATAAGTTCCTTAGGTCCCTTACTAAGGAATGGGACACAAAGATCTGCGCCATCAGAGAGTTTGGCAGACTAGCTGAAACTGATCCACAAATTCTGTTTGGAAAGCTGATGTCCTATGAGCTTCAGCTGAACACCAGAAAAGCAGAAGAAGAAGCTGAGAAGGCGACTGCCAAAGAAAAGATGGTGGCTCTAAAAGCCAGTCACTCCAGAAAAGGCAAGGGTGCGGTGTCGCACCGTGCCAGGAAAAAGGATGAGGAGGAGGACTCCGAGCCATGCTCCTCCAGCTCAGAGCTGTCGGAGGAGGATTTCTCCCTCATCACTCGAGAGTTCAAGAAGTTCCTCAAGATGAGGAATCAAAGAAAGAGAGACGGCTCCTCCTCCAGACATCAGAAGAAAAACTATTCTTCTGACAGGTATGCATCTAGACCGGACAAACATCGCTCCTCTGACATTATTTGCTTTGGATGCAATAAGCCAGGACACGTCGTGGCCGACTGCTATCAAGGCAAGAGGGAAAAAGGGAAAGAAGAGGAGCACAAGTCCTCTAGAGACAAGAAGAAGGAGCGGAGCTACATCGCCAAACGGCCAAAGACACTGAGTGAGTCTGACTCCCAGACTCAAGTGATGATGAGGAAGCCTACTTCGGGCTGGTGGGTCGCTCGGACTCAGAAGGAGAATGCCCCCCATTTACTGGGAAGGTAAAAGCTCACACCCCTCTCTCCGACTCCGACTCTGATCCTGAGTCTCAGGATGATGAACCTGAGGATGGCCTTTCGGCCCGTGAAGATGAGCTCCTCGAGAAGTATGAGCTTCTGCTCAACACTTTCGATGAGTGCCGTAAGAGACTGAAGGCTGAGAAGAAGGAAGTAAAATTCCTTAAGGGTGAGTGTGTATCCCTAAGGGAAGAGGTCACTAGCTTGATTTCTCTCCGACAGGAGCACCTTGACCTGACTTCAAAGCATTCAGAGTCTTTGAAGCTCCTTGATCTTAAGCAGGAGGAAGTCGACAAGTTGGAAGAACTACTTGCGGCAGAAAGGAAGATCGTCAAGAGCTTCTCTATGCCAAAAATAGTTCTTCCAGTCGTTGATACCTTCTCTGCTCAGGCCAAAGGAGCTGGCTTAGGGGCATATAGGGGTATCTGGTTCTTCATCTAGGAGACACAAGAACCAGAGGAAGAATAAGGCTGCCAAGAAGGCCTCTGCTGATGAAAAGGGTAAGGCTCCTCTTAGTCCTGTTGCGTTCAGAAAGCCTGGCTTTGCTTACAACCAACATGACTTTGAGTCAACATTTGGGCATCATTTCCGGCCCTCGGTTGCAAAGCCAAAGAGCCGGTATGATTGTTGGAACTTTCCCCGGAACTTCGGTGAGAGTGCCTTCAAGGCACCTTATGAGGAAATCCACATGGGAAATTATGATCCGTTCTCTAGCGGCCATAATGGAAAGCAGGCACCAAAAGCCAAGCCTGTTATACAGAAGGTGACAAAGTCATGTGACTGTTGTCACCATGAGGTCTCCACCTCCAGATCCAAGGCCCCAGCAGTACCCACCGTTCCCAGGATAAGGCAGGAGCCTAGGAAGAGGTACAACAGATTCGACTGTTGGTGCTGTGGCAAAGTCGGTCACTTTGCCGTGGATTGTTGGTTTAATCCAAGGAATTATGAGACTCCCTATGTTAGCAATGCGAGACCGACCACTCGTAGGGTTAACCAATCGAGGGGGAGTGTGCTAACCAGGAATCTAGGACCCAAGTTCGATTGGGTTCCTAAGGCAAATTAATTTTGTTTTGCAGGAATGTCCAAAGGCCACCAAAACGCCGATCTGGTATTTGGACAGTGGATGCTCCCGGCATATGACCGGGACAAGAAGCCTGCTGCGTGATTACACTCCAGTCGAGAATGGACCCAAAGTCATCTTTGGAGGGTCAGTTCGAGGAGTCACCAGAGGTTACGGTATTATTTCCAACGGTATAATCTCTATCACCGACGTGGCTTATGTTGAAGGGTTAAACCATAACCTGATCAGTGTAAGTCAGTTATGTGATAAAGGTTATGACATTAAGTTCTGCAAGGATAAATGTCTGATAATTTCACGTACCTCTTCTGAAACGGTATTATCAGGCATTAGGAGCAGAAATATCTTCTGTTTAGATTTTCTCAGTTTAGATTCATCTACCCCCGTATGCCTTGTGGCAACAGGCAGTGCATCTCTTTGTGAACAATGGCACAAGAGATTGGCACATATTAATTTCAAGACAATTAGTATGCTGTTTTCTAAGAACTTGGTAATGGATGCTCCCAGTATCAAGTGCATCAAAGATAGCCCCTGTCCTGCATGCCAGATGGGCAAACAGACTCGGGCTACCTTGAAGAGCATCGCAGACAAAGACTCTTCCCGATGTCTTTACCTTTTACATATGGACTTGTTTGGTCCAATGCAAGTTCATAGCTTGGGAGGCAAGTCCTATACGCTAGTGATAGTTGATGATCATTCTCGGTTTACATGGGTGTTCTTTTTGAAACGAAAGTCAGATACGTTTGACATCTTCACTAATTTTGTCAAGCAGGTTCAGAACGAATTTAACTGCTCCGTGGTCAAAATCAGAAGTGACCATGGAACAGAATTCGAGTCTGGTGCTATGACAGAATTTTATGAAGAACAAGGTATCTTTCATGAGTTTTCCTCCCCGCGCACTCCTCAGCAAAATGGAGTTGCGGAGAGGAGAAATAGAACTCTCATTGAAGCCTGCACGACAATGTTGAAAGATGCTTCTCTCCCGGAATACTTCTGGACAGAGGCTGTCAATACAGCTTGTCATGTACAAAACCGAGCATTGATCAACAAGCATCATCGTAAGACGCCCTACGAGCTACTGAAAGGCAGGAAACCAACCATGTCCTACTTAAGGATTTTTGGTTGCAGATGCTATGTACTGAATAATGGGAAGTACCCGCGTACTAAATTCGGTGAAAAATGCTTCGAAGGCATATTCATGGGCTATAGTTCCCATAGTCGGGCATATAGGGTCTTCAATAAGAAAACCCTAGTGGTAGAAGAATCAATAAATGTTGTATTTGATGAAGGAAGTTTGCTTAACAGCAATTCTTCCAGTAGTATTCTTGAAGATGCAGGTGCTCGACTTGAACAGCTGAGTCTGGATGAGACCGCTAAAGATGACGCTCCTAAGTACGTCAAAGTTTCCACCTCCACGTCATCTGAAAATGTTGAAGATCAAAATGTAACAAATATCTTAGAAGAAGGAGAAGCCCAAGAAGTAGTCGAAGCTCCAGACGCCAGACTTCTTGAGCTCCGGCACGTGAGGGATCATCCTAGAGATCAGATCATCGGAGATCCTCGTGTCGGTGTCAGAACTCGAAGAGGTACTATTAACGAAGTATTGCATCTTAGCTTCCTGTCACAGGTTGAGCCAAAGAAGTTCGACGAGGCGAACAAGGATGCGGCATGGATTCTGGCCATGCAAGAGGAACTACATCAATTCGAACGTTGCAATGTTTGGACGCTGGTTCCCAAACCATACAAGCAGAATGTGATTGGAACGAAGTGGATCTTCAGAAACAAGCTGGATGAACATGGTGTCATCGTGAAGAACAAGGCCAGGCTGGTGGCTCAAGGTTACAGACAGGAGGAAGGGATTGACTTCGACCAGACCTTCGCACCAGTAGCAAGGCTCGAGGCAATCAGGTTGTTCCTGGCGTATGCTTCACACAAAGGATTCACAGTCTATCAAATGGATGTGAAATCGGCATTCCTGAACGGAGACCTGAAAGAGGAAGTATACGTCGCTCAACCCCCAGGTTTTGTCGATCCTACTTATCCCAATCATGTTTATTTTCTTAATAAGGCCTTATATGGGTTGAAACAAGCTCCACGAGCTTGGTATGAGACTTTATCTAGTTTTCTTCTTGAGAACAAGTTCTCCAGAGGTAAAATAGATAAAACATTGTTTCTCAGGGAAGTCAAAGGCAAGATTTTGCTGGTGCAAATCTATGTCGATGACATAATATTCGGCTCAACGGACAACAATCTTTGCAAAAAGTTTTCTAAACTTATGCAAGGAAAGTTTGAAATGAGCAGTATGGGAGAGCTCAAGTATTTCTTAGGACTTCAAGTGAAACAGTCTGCGGATGGAATCTTCATCTCTCAGACGAAGTTCACAAATGAACTCCTTAAGAAATTCGGTATGGAGAGTGCAACATCTATGAGGACTCCAATGGGATCCACTATGTCTCTGGATAAGGATGAGAAAGGTAAACCTTTCGATGAAACCAAATACAGAAGCATCATTGGATCCCTGCTCTACCTTACTGCCAGTAGACCGGATATTATGTTCTCCACATGTGTCTGTGCCCGATATCAGGTGAACACTAAGGAATCTCACTATGTCGCTGCAAAGCGAATTCTAAGATACCTTAAAGGTACTCCTAATCTTGGCTTGTGGTACCCGAGAAACAATGATGTTGAGCTAATAGGCTTTTCAGATGCTGATTTTGCAGGGAGTAGAGATGACAGGAAAAGCACTTCCGGGTTGTGTCAATTCCTCGGAAGAAGGCTTATCTCATGGAACAACAAGAAGCAGAATTGTGTAGCTACCTCCACAGCAGAGTCTGAGTATATCTCGGCAGGCAGCTGTTGCGCACAACTCCTATGGATCAGAAACCAGTTAGCCGACTACAACCTTCAGTTCAAGGAAGTTCCAATGTACTGCGACTCCTCCAATGCAATTGCCATTGCCAACAATCCTGTCTCGCACAGTAGAACGAAGTATATTGAAGTGCGCTACCACTTCATTCGGGAGCACGTGGAGAACAAGGACATCTCTCTCTATTATGTCCCCACGGACAAGCAGATTGCTGATATATTCACAAAGCCCTTAGACGAGGCCAAGTTCAATCTTTTCAAGACTGAATTGGGGATGCTCAATTATGAGGAATGAAGACTACAGAAGCTCCAGGCTCGTGCACGATCTGAGGGGGAGCAAGGAAATCAAGTGTAAGCACAGACGCAAGAACTGAGGGGGAGCAAGGGGTCAAATGCTACCGCCCCGATTTGCAGAAGCCGAAAAGGGGGAGATTACACTCTCGGCCAAGGCTAAGGTGGCTCCAAGCTTGCTCCCAAGAAATTGGTATTGGTAAGGGATAACTCACTCAACTCAATTTTGAGTTTATGGTTTTCGATTTGCTCTATCCACCTTAGCTTGTAGGGTTTAGGCTTCTTCAAATAGGGGGAGATTGTTGGGTATTGTATCCACAATGTACCTGATTTGAAGAAGCCCCTGGACAAGCTAAGGTCAATAGACTATGTATTTGATAAACTCTTTCTAGTTGTGCTTGCAGTTTTTCCATGCTAAGTGCACACCAATGTCAGGGTGCAGTAGGTCAATATACACGGGTCTGCACGACGTAATTCCTCGTTGAGCAGATCAGTGTGTTGGCATACGTGTACTCTCTCTATTGGAGTGCACTTACTTTCAAGCACAGGGCTGTAAATATGCAGGAGCAGACAAGGAGCAAGGATGGGTCAAGGAGCACCTCATAGGTGGAAAGACGAAAATTCGTCTAAGTTTAAATCGACGAGAATCACCAAGTGATTCTCGCCGATTCGGCGAGAATCACTTGGGATTCTCGCCGATTCGTCGAGAATCAGTGGTTGATTCTCGCCGAACTCGATCCAGCCACTTCTATGCGAGCACCTCTGCTTCTAAGTAAGAATCGACGAGAATCACCAAGTGATTCTTGCCGATTCGGCGAGGATTCTCGTCGAATCGTCGAGAATCACTGGTTGATTCTCGCCGTCTCGACCTGGCCTAAAGCAGTGCGTGCAACCAAGGCAAATTCGACGAGAATCATCATTGATTCTCGCCGAATCGTCGAGAATCACCTTTGATTCTCGGCGACTCGGCGAGAATCACTTTCGATTCTCACCGATTTTGACTTGGGCGTTTTTCTGGAACTTCCTGAACCGGATTCTGTCGCTGTTAAGATTCTGGACCGGGACTTAGGGATTCAGCTTGTGGGTCCCACAACGGTCATTTTGGAAAGCATCTACAGTATTTATATACGGGTATTTTGAACGGAATAAATAGACAGAGAAAGAAGCCGAGCAGAGCAAACCCTAAAATCGTGAAATCGCTCCGCCGCATCCGTCGCCGCTCGCGCTAGTCAGTCGCCGCTGTTGATCGCTTTTCTTCCCGATCTCCGGCAACAGAAGCTTAGCAAAGCTTGAGTCTCACGCGTCTATCCAGAGATCCCTTGTCTCTCGATTTGTTGATCGGGAAAACTTCCCATCCGAATCGATCGAGACGACCGATCCTCGTGTGACCGTTGGTAGACCTAGCTTGCTTTGCTACGAAGATTGGATCTCTATTTTCAGCAGCCGCTCATCATCATAGCCGCCGATCCCGAAGCTAGCCGCCGCTCGTGTTGCCGCCGCCGGTTCCGGGGAGATCCTCTCCAAGAGAGACCAAGGTTGTAGACTCTTCGTTGACTTCACGAACACGTCGTCGAACGAAGAGGAACACCGTAGTCTCCAAACGAAGTTTGTATCTCGTGTACATTCTATATTTACTTTTGTGGTAAAGGAACGTTTGTTCCGTGTTGTAAGGGTTAGGTGCAACCCGTTTTGTGGGAGTGTTGACTCTCACGTGTGGAAGGGTTCCTTCCGATAGTGCAGGGATTGGATTTCAATCCTGTTGGAGAAGAGACCGAGTCGTCCCTTGTTGGGAGATAGGTCGAAGGGGGAAAGTGGATGTACCCAAGTCGGGGAACCACTATAAATTGCTTGTGTATTCTGTGTGCTGTGCTTTTTATTTTTATTGTGCAGGTACATTCGTAAATTTCGCAAAAGCGCTACACGTCACCTATTCCCCCCCCCCCATAGGTGCACATAGTTGACACTAGGTGGACTTTCAGTAACGTAAGTATGCAGAACAAAAAATAAATAAAATGTGATAGGTACAAAAGTAAAGAGAGAGAGGGGGGGGGGTAGAAACGTCCCTGATGCGCGTTCGTGGAAGTCCATTAGAAACCCTGCATTTATTAGAAAAAGCAGCAAAGAAAATAAGGAAAGAGCGAAAAAGATAAGCGAGGGGTGCCTCCTAGGAGCGCTTTGTTTATAGTCGTGTAGCTTGACTATTTTGGCGGGTTTATAATGTGGAGGAAAGTTATGGTTTCGTTAAAACCGATCACTGGATCGTCTGCTATATAAGACTTTAACCGATGACCGTTTACTTTAAACGAACCTTTTTCCGGGTGGGAGACGAGTACGGTCCCATATGGAAAAACTTCATCAACTAGGAAGGGATCGGACCATCTAGATTTTAGTTTACCCGGAAAAAACCTAAGACGTGAATTGTAAAGAAGGAAAAGATCGCCTGGAGAAAATAATTTTTGGGACTTGATTTTTCGATCGTGATATAACTTAGAACGCTCCTTATAGAACTTATTGCTCTCGTAAGCATTTGCACGCCATTCATCGATCTCGTTTAGTTGCAGTTTTCTATTCTGTGCGGCTAAGTTGGAGTCGAGGTTTAAGAGTTTTAAAGCCCAAAGAGTGCGATGCTCTAATTCTACGGGTAAATAACACGATTTGCCGTAGACTAACCGTAACGGCGTACAACCAATTACGGTTTTGTATGTCGTCTGATACGCCCACAACGCATCGTCGAGTTTAACCGACCAATCTTTCCTCTTTAGTGAAACGATTTTTTCTAAAATTCGCTTAATCTCTCGATTTACTACCTCAACTTGGTCGCTTGTTTGCGGGTGGTAGGGGGTGGCAAGCTTGTGCGTGACTCCGTATTTAGCTAACGTATTAGCCATAAGAGCGTTACAGAAATGCGTTCCCCTATCACTAACAATTGCGCGAGGCGTGCCAAAGCGAGAAAATAGTTTTTTAAGAAATGTAACGACGACTCGCGCATCGTTGGTGGGGAGAGCTTGCGCTTCCGCCCACCTTGATACGTAGTCGACCGCCACTAAAATATACATCTTTTTGAAAGACGGAGGCAGGGGGCCAACAAAATCTATGCCCCATAAATCGAAGACTTCGCACTCTAAAAACATGTTTTGGGGCATCTCGTCGTGACGAGAGATGTTACCCGATCACTGACAGCTATCGCATGCGCGCACAAAATTATGCGCATCTTTGAAGAGAGTGGGCCAAAAGTAGCCCACCTCTAGCGCCTTCCGAGTGGTCTGGTTGGCTTGATAATGCCCACCGGCTGGACCCTCATGGCAGTGCTTAAGAATTTTTCAAGCACTTCACACCCGCAACGCATCTTCGGACCGCTTGGTCCGCGTAGATACGAAAAAGAAATGGGTCCTCCCAAAAGAAATTTTGCAAGTCAGAAAAGAATTTCTTCTTTGGATGACTTGAAAACTCTTTTGGAAGCACCCGCGCTACTAAGTAATTTGCAAAATCTGCGAACCAAGGCGAAGATGATGAAGAATGATGAATGGAAAGGAGGCGTTCCTCGGGGAATCTGTCATTTATTTCAGATTCGACGAGCGCTTCCGCCCCCGGATTTTGTAAACGGGAGAGGTGGTCTGCCGCTAGATTTTCTGCTCCCCGGTTATCTCGGATCTCCAAATCAAACTCTTGTAGGAGGAGAATCCTTCGAAGAAGGCG
Source organism: Platanthera guangdongensis (assembly GCA_039583875.1). Lineage (NCBI taxonomy): Eukaryota > Viridiplantae > Streptophyta > Magnoliopsida > Asparagales > Orchidaceae > Platanthera > Platanthera guangdongensis. Next base: position 120,569,952 of record CM077148.1, on the reverse strand, counting down.
GGGCTTCACATCATTTTTAGCTAATAAATATTTAAGCGCGGAGTGATCGGTAAATACGATAACTTTAGAAAGAGTTATATACGAGCGAAACTTATCAAAATCGAAGACGACGGCTAAGAGTTCCTTTTCCATTGTCGTGTAATTTACTTGTGCGGAAGTGAGCATCTTACTAGCGTAATAAATAGGATGAAAATATTTTTCTATGTGTTGGCCAATAACGGCACCTAACGAAATATCACTAGCGTCGCACATAATTTCAAATGGAAGGGACCAATTAGGGGCCATTAAAATTGGTGAAGTGATAAGTTTTTGTTTTATTAAATTAAAGGCGGACTCGCATTCGCTACTAAATATGAAACGTGATTCCTTTTCCAAGAGGTGAGTAAGCATCTTTGTTATTTTTGAAAAATCTTGAATAAAGCATCGGTAAAAGCCCGCATGGCCTAAGAAACTCCTAATAGATTTTACGTTTGTTGGTTGCGGTAGTTTTTCTATGATTTCTATTTTGGACTTATCCACCTCTATCCCCTTAAACGAAATCATATGGCCGAGGACCAAACCTCCTCGAACCATAAAGTTGCATTTTTCCCAATTTAATACAAGTCTTGTGTCCTCGCACCGTTGAAGGACACGATCTAAATTGTGAAGGCAATCGGGAAAAGAGCGTCCAAAAATAGAAAAGTCATCCATAAAGACTTCCATAATGTCTTCTACTAGCTCGCCAAAGATCGCTAGCATACATCTTTGGAATGTAGCCGGTGCATTGCAGAGTTCAAATGGCATTCTTCGATAAGTGAAGGTGCCAAACGGGCAAGTAAAAGTTGTTTTCTCTAGATCATCGGGGGAAATGGGGATTTGGAAAAACCCCGATAAACCATCAAGAAAACAATAATATGGATGACCAGATAAACGCTCTAAAAACTGGTCCAGAAAAGGCAGAGGGAAATGGTCCTTGTGGGTGGCATCATTAAGTTTTCTATAACTGATGCACACTCGCCAACCCGTAACAGTACGAGTTGGGACGAGCTCTTTATGCTCATTCGCCACTACGGTTATACCGCCCTTCTTGGGCACGACATGCGCGGGACTAACCCATGCACTGTCCGAAATAGGGTAGATAATCCCCGCATCTAATAACTTAATAATTTCGGTTTTAACGACGTCTTTCATGTTTGGGTTAAGATGACGCTGCGGTTGAATCGTTTTGCTGCAATTATCGCTAAGAAAAATCTTATGGGTGCAAAAGGAGGGGCTAATCCCCTTTAAGTCAGAGATTTGCCACGCAATTGCGTGGCGATGTTTAAATAAAACTTCCAATAAATCGAAAGTCTCTGAATCACTCAAGTCCGAAGAAATAATAACGGGAAGCGTATCGTCTTTTCCCAAAAATGCGTATTTGGGCGATGCGGGTAAGGGTTTGAGGTCTAGGATGGGCGGTTCTTCTAGGAAGGTTTTAATGCCTATGACTTTCTTACCAATTGGTTCGAAAGGCAAGTCTAAAGAGGTATCCTCATTGCATTTAAAATTTTCGAGCGACTAAATATCGTCGGTTAAAAATACGGACTCGAAAATGGGAGAAGAACGATCTCCAAAAAAGGTATCTAAAGAATAACAGAAGTCGTCGCTCGATGACAAATTGTCCTTCGAGGGATTAATAGAGAAAGTATCTTGGTTATCGCCTACTCGGAGGAGAAGACTACCATTACTAACATCTATTAGCGCGCGGGAGGTGGCGAGAAAAGGGCGACCGAGTATTATTTGTACCTCGGCGTCCTCCTCGATGTCTAAGATGACGAAGTCTACCAGAGAGGTACACTTGTCTACTTGGACAAGGACATCCTCCACTACCCCGATAGGGAACTTAACCGAGCGATACTATTTCGTTTCTCCACTACCCCGATAGGGAACTTAATAAATCGGGCTAGAATTAATCTAATGTCATTCTCGCTCTTTTGCTAGTCCTATTTGTCGAACTCATGAACTATTTTGTTTCTCCTTCATTCATACTATAATAATTTAAGACTTCTTATTGTTGGACAATATTCTTTTGGTCGAGCTCAAACGACCTTTATAAACAAAGGGCGCTCTTAGGAGGCAACCCAAATCTTTTTTTTTATTTTCTTTATTTTACACTTTTTTCCCCGGACGGCTCCACAAGTTGCGGCTTCTAAAATCACTGCCGCCAATGCTGCTAAATCCATCACATAGTCCAACAGAAAACCTTTCCTGAAGATTCAAAGCACAAGCATGGGGGAGCGGCATCACTCAACTTTCGCTGCAAAATAAAACCGGGGAAGTACCTGTTTTTCAATTCTGTCTTTCATTTTTGTAATTTAATTTTCTCTCGTTCTCTAACCTCCTTCTACATTGAGGACAATGTAGATTTAAGCTTGGGGGATGACTTCCTCCTTCTTTTTGCTTTTTGTAAATATCTTTTACTTTTTGTAAATATTCTCCAAAAATCCAAAAAATCAAAAAATCCAAAAGATTTATATAACTGCATTTTGGTATTTCAATAGTACCCCATGTTTGTGTTTTGTTTTTCTCAAAATTCTTTATAAACAACGTAGTTAATTATAATTTTTCTAATCATTTTTTTAATAATATTTCACAAGTAAAATGTTGGCCATGTTGTGTTTCTAATTCACTGTAGCATGTTAAGGTGAAATATTTTTCTAAAACGAGCATTTCTATTATGGTTTTCCGTTCTTTATTTTCTTTACTTTCTCTAAAATTCATCTTCCACTATTTTCCTTTCTGTTTTTAGATAATTTTTGTAAGGACAACTTTTGAATAACGTAGTAGAAATGAACGATCCAAGTCACCTATTATTTCTATTTTCAAGATAATCTCATCAATCTTCTTTTATTGTCTAGGACTTGCTTTTTGAAATTTTTCAAATCTATGTTTTAAATAAATTTAAAAAAGCGTGAAAATGATTTAGGCCGTTTTTGTGTACGTTTGAGCTTTCCTGCCAACCTAAAATCTTTTACCACTAGTTAGCCGCTTTTGAGCCTTTTTCCAATTTTGTTTGATAACTCCACATAGCATTTCATTTTCACCAAAGCCAAAATTCCTACATATCTAATCACGCTAATTTTTTTTTTGAGTTTCATTCAAAAATTTTCATAATCATGATAGAAAATTTTGTGTTATCTTTGGAAAAATTGTTGAAAAAGTGTACTCTAAAGCAATGTTTGATTTTATTTGGCCAATTCAAAATGAAAGAAAAAAAATTTAATGGCCTTTGTTTTGAAAAAAGAAAAAAAATGAAGAAAAAATAATAAATAATAATAAAGAAGAAAAAGAAGGAAAAAAATATATTTTTTTTGTTTAAAATAAAAATTTTTGAAACTCTTTGTTTTGGTTTAGTGTGATTTAAAGCCTCCATGTTTATCTTTGAATTTCACTCCTATTCATGATCCTAAACCAAACGTTTCGGTCCTATTAAGTCCTTTTGATTCACGCCTTTTTAAATCTTATTTAACAGATACGAAAAGAAGAAAAGTAAATCAGTTTTAGTTCTGGATTTAAACTTAGATTTTTGTTATTTAATTGATATAATTATAACGCGTTGCTTGGATCTAGTAACAACTCAATACGTTCTTTTCATTTTCGTTGCCTTGCTTAAATATATTTAAAGAATCTCATCAAAATTCTGGATGATTTATTTTCGTTAAGTAAAGTTGATAAAAGTTAAACCATACCAAAATAATTGTTTTAGATTTACGTTTTACATTCTCCCTACCTGGAACTTTGCATAGTACTTGTGTAAGCATGATTAAAACTTTTTGAATTAGTCACTTTTTATGATTAGCTAGTATTTATATCTTCGCTTGGGGACAAGCAAAACTTAAGCTTGGAGAATTTGATAATACGGTTTGCAGTCAATTTTATTAGGGTATTTTCAGGGTTTTAAAGCAAATCATGTCTTGTAAAGTGCTTATTTTGATTCCCCTTTGTATATATTTTGTCGCTAATGTGTTTTTCTGCTTTTTGCAAGTTTTCACGGCTTTCAGCCGAATTTTGCTGTGAACATGCCCCAAGGTCACGCCCTACCCGGGTGTGTACCTAGGGCGTGTAACCTAGAGGAATGAAGCAATTGGTCCGAAACTGCATTTCGTGGAAACTTAGTGTACACACCCTCTGTCACGCCCGTGTCACATCCGACACGGGCGTGGTCTAGAGGCGTGTCCCCAGGTTCCGAGGAATCGCCACAACGCACTCGTTTTTCCCGCTCCACCGTCGCACCAAATGTGTCACGCCCCTGGGTCACGCCCAACCTAGGCGTGACATATGGGAGTGTACTTCAGCAACCACGCCCGTCAACTCAGCAATTAATTTCAGCACGAAAAAGTCACACCGACCGTGTCACTCCCCAGGTACACGCCCGACCAGGGCGTGTCAGGGGGCGTGACCCATCCCGAAAAAAATCTATAAATTGAGCCCTTCCCCACGAGTTCAGGATCACTTTTGGCTGAGAGGGGGAGGTTCTGCCCCTTTGTTTAATGTTCCTTTTATGCTTTTCCCCTCTTTCTCACTCTCTTGCTTTGTATTTTTCTTAATCCTAGTTTAGTTAAGCTTTTGTAATAGCTTTTGTAATAGCTTTTGTTAATGCTTTACTTGCTAATGATAGGGTTAGAATAGGATTTTCCATTCCATGCACTTGTAATCTCATTCATTTTCATGCTGTAAGCACGCTTTAATTTTAATAAAAGTGCTCTTGTTTTCTTGTCTTTACTACTTTGTGTCCTTATGCTTTACTACTTATCCCCCCTCTTCCACCTCACCATGATTAACTAATCCTCCATGTACTCGATCTTGATGATCCGAGGTTCGAGTGATTAGGTTATGATGCTTTGAATCTTACCTTATCTTTTTACGGTTTAGCCTTGAATTACTCTTGATTTATCACGGGTTGGAGGTATATCATCGATATATACTCTCCACCTTTGCTTTCATTCTGGGCTAGCCGAGAGGCCGAAAGTTTGAAATGAGCACTCAAGAGTAAAGGGAGTTGTTCACACCCCTCGAGAGAGCCAGACGTTCAAATCTCCCGGATTGGAGTAAAATCCAATAGAGGGGTTCGCAGCATAAAGCGGGTTTTAGGCCTCCGATTCGGATGAAAGTTCGGTCAGACCTTCCTAAACTCAGATGGGCATGACTTCGAGAGAAGCATGTTCTTGCTTTTAGAACCTCCGCGGTCAAGGTCTCTTGCCTTATTAATTTAAAAAGTTTATTATTGCATCTTTTGATCAACTTAAGCCGAGGTGATTCTCGATCGAGTACTATCGCTTAATTATCATTTAACTTTTCTCTAATTTGCAAGTAAAACATTCTCACTTCTCTATTTTAGTAAGCAACCCCAAAACAACTTTTAATTGATAAGATAATAGTAACTCCTTGAAGTAGAAGTACTCAATTCGCCCAGGGTAATACGACCTTGATATTGAACTTAATTTCCTATACTATATGCGACAAGGTATACTTGCCTTCATCGAATATAGAATCAAAGAACATCTCACAACAACACTTTCACCTTCTCCTCCCTTAACTTTGTCTTCTCCACGCATAACCCCTTCTCCGCTTAATAATTTTATATCAGTAAACAATATGGACCTGAGTTGGTGACCAAAAACAGTCCCCCAAACAAGACAGTTCCAACTAAAATAAAATTTCACTGTGTCGGCACAAAACCACCACAAACCCAGCCCGCACCTGGGATAAAAAGGGGGGCGGCCACAACAATACCCAGCCCGTACCTGGGATAAAAAGGGTGGCGGCCACAACAATACCCAGCCTGTACCTGGGATAAAAAGGGTGGCGGCCACAACAATACCTAGCCCGTACCTGAGACTAAAAAGTGGCGGCCACGGCTCGCACACAAAAAATCCCGCTCCTTTAGAGCGTCAAAATACCACTAGCTGCCATAACCCACGATTCGACCCTCAAAATAAAGGAGAACGAAAGGCCGACAAGACATCCCCACCTAGGAGGTAAACACTCGGGAAGAAAAGTAACTAAAAGGAAATAAATCTCAGCCTATAAGATATCGTCGAACGCAGCTCGACGATTTTCGTCGAGCGCGGGAAGATCGTCAAACTCAGGAAAATCGTCGAACGCAGTTCGACGATTTTCATTGAATCACAGGACATGGGAAATCGTCGAACTCCATTCGACGATTTGCCTTTCGTCGAACACAGGTCACGGGTAAAATCGTCGAACGTTGTTCGATGATTTGCCGTTAAACACAGACCATAGGAAATCGCCGAATACAGGCCACGGGAAATATCGTCGAACGCAGTTCGACAATTTTCCTTTCGTCGAACAAAGGTCGCAGGAAAAATCGTCGAACGTCGTTGACGATTTTTCCTTACGCCGACCACTGGCCACGGGAGAATCGTCGAACTCCGTTCGACGATTTTCGTCGGACCCAGAACTAAGGAACATCGTCGAGCTCAGCTCGACGATAATCGTCGAACCCAGATCGACGATTTCCGTTGAACTGGCTGCATTGAGTGCACAAAAAATCCTGCACCTCCAACTTCATTTCCGTCCAATCTTCTCAGCCTAATTCAATCCTATTACTCGTAATTTAAGTAGGAAAACCCACTGCTACTAAATTCAAGGGTTGAAAGGCTCGATACTACCCAAATAGAGGTTAACAGTGAACAATTTGAATGATTAACAGGGAACAATTTGATAAAAACAAACAAGACTACAGCAACCCAGCCAAAAACTTGAGTTTCAGAACTTGAGAAAATGCAAAAAGAAACATAAAGGAGCATTATGGTTTAAGATCCACATGATTTAGACGGAAAAAATAGAGTAAAACAACAATCTCGGGAAAACAGGAAAAATTACAGTAAATTGACCATGAAAAGGAGAAGAAAAACTTGGCAAGGGTAGGAGCACAAATTGTCTCAAATACCAGCGATTTATCTTGCACAGCCCTTCTTCTCTCTCTCTCTCTCAGCTCCAGCCGTAACAGCACCTAACAGGATTCTAAACTTTTAATGGTTGAAAGGATCAAACAAGAAATTCTGAGACCCTTAGAAAACAACAAAAATTGAATCTCTTATCGTAGGAATGAAAGTCTAGGAGAGAGCACTCCAAATCCGCTTTCGGAATCGAATTCCGTCCATTAACTCTCCCAGAATCGGCGTCTGAAGGGTAGCAGGGTTGGCGTTTTTTCTTCCTCTCGACACTGCGACGGTTATTCTTACAGGGAAGGAGACAATGAATAGTCTCGATTTTGTCTAAGGATTTATATATACGCATGGACGCGTCTAATCAACCTTAACTGCCACCTAAAACCCACTGGTTCATATCAGCTTTAATAATTAATCATTTACATCCAATAATATTAACACACCAAAACCACCCGAAACCGAACCACCTTGGAATTCGACGAAATTCGCACCGCAGATAAACACCCACGCTACGAACGCAACGGCGAAGTCGAAATCAACTTTCGACGAACAAATCTCGGGTTATCACTACCCGAAGCCAAAACACTAGAATCCCCAGAGAGGCCTCACCGGTCACCAAAACAGACCCGGCTTGCTAGGGGATCTTGCCAAAAAGGATACCAATAACCACACAAGGAACCAAAAGAGCTAAGACCACGCTCTAACAAACGGCACCTACCAGAAACGCGTCAACATAATGCCAAACGAGAATTAAATAATCGCAGAAAAATCGGGGGCGTTACGGTCACTACCCCTAAAAGAAAGTTTCGTCCCGAAACTTTACATACACTACTTCTACTATAGAAGGAAGGTAACAAACAAGAGTACTAGGAAGGAAACGTACAATCAAATAAAGGGAACAGATGAGGGTGAGCCTCCCTCATAGCTGACTCTAGCTCCCAAGTCGCGCTTTCCAAATCCTGATTCTTCCATAGAACTTTCACCATCGCGATAGACTTTGTCCGCAGCTCTTGATCTTGAGTATCCAAGATGCGGGCTGGCACCTCAACATATGAAAGATTAGGCTCCAACTATGGCACAACATCCAAGACTTGCCCACTGCTTCGCACACACTTCCTTAGTTTGCTTACATGAAACACATTATGAATACCTAGGAAATTTACTGGCAAATCCAATCTATATGCAGACACGCCAATCGTTCAACAATCTTAAACGGGCCCACATACCTCAGATCCAATTTCCGGTTCTTACCAAACCTCTTAAACCCAACCATCGGGGAGACATTAAGAAACACAAGGTCCCCAACAGAAAATTCCATTTCCTCGAGCTCATTCGGACCCAACACAGGCCTCTCACCGACCTCGATCCAAAACAAGGGAGCTCTGCAGCGCCTCCCATACATGGCTTCAAACGGAGCCATTTGCAAGCTCTCCGGGTAACTATTGTTGTATGCAAATTCCATAAGCTGCAAACGCTCATCCCACGCTCCACCGTGGTCCAAGATATAGCACCTGATCATATCCTCAACTATCTGGTTCACTCACTCAGTCTGACCATTGGTCTGCGGGTGGTAAGCTGTAGAATACCTCAAATCTGTACCCAAACCCTCATGCAGACTCCTCCAGAAGCGAGATGTAAAACGGGAGTCTCGATCCGAAATGATTCTAACGGGCACACCGTGTAATCAGATGACTTCACTCAGATACAGCTCTGCTATCTTTTTCATCGGATAATCAATCTTGTACGGCACGAAGTGAGCACACTTCATCAGTCTGTCCACTATAACCCAAACAGAGTCAAAACTTCCAGGAGATCTCGGCAAGCCCGTAATGAAGTCCATAAAAATACTTTCCCACTTCCAAATAGGGATCTCCAACAGAGTTAACTTGCCACTAGGCCTTCCATGATCGGCCTTCACACGCTTGCAAGTGTGGCACTCAGCAACAAATCAGGCTATCTCACCCTTCATCTCATGCCTGGTGGTACAAATCGTACTAGGAGTACCCAAACCTCAACGCGAAAAGAGCGAGAACGACATTAGATTAATGCTAGCCCCTAAATCAGCTAAGGCGTACTTTACTAATATATCGCCAAAAAGGCACGGGATGGAAAATCGTCCCGGGTCGTTTTGTTTTGTGGGCAATTTATTAATAAGGGCCGCTGAGCAGACAGCGTTGAGAGTTACATGCAAAATATCCTCTAATTTACGTTTATTAGAAACTAAGTCTTTTAAAAATTTCGCATATTTGGGCATTTGCGAGATAGCCTCGCAAAAAGGAACATTAATGTGAATTTGTTTTAATAATAAAATAAATTTTTCATATTGCGCGTCCTTACGCTCGTTATCTAACTTATGCGGATATGGAAGGGCCTTGTTTAAAATAAATTTTTCTTTTAAAATCAGTAAAGGTGGCATAATCGAAGAAAGGGGAAGAGGGGTCGGAGGTGAAATATGTACCTGAGGGTCGGTCCGTTTTGGATCGACCACCTCATTTCTGCTACTGAGGGTTATAGCGTTGGCTTTCTCCGCGGAATGAGCTCTGTGTTTCCCGGCAGTGCCCTGAGCGCGCGCTCGGACATCATCCTCGTCAGTTGTCCAACCAGTTGTTCGAGAGTTTTTAGCGATCCGGTGATGTTCCAGATATTTTACTCGTTGGACGCAATATACTTCGAAAAATTTTCCTCCATCGGGGAGGGTTTTGGAAGAGGAGGAGGCGGCAGAAATCCGGGCGCATAAGAAATAGGGGGTCGCTGAGCATTGTTTGGGTTACTCCAAGAGAAATTGGGCTGATTCCACCAACCCGGATTATAGTTATTACTATAAGGGTTGTTGTTGGGGTTGAAGGAAGGACAACCCGAATTTCCCATGAAATCCACGATCTCTTCAGCCACGCAGACGTTAGGGGGAATAAAACAAGGTGGAGTGGAGGAGGCAGCAGACATCTCCGCCACCTGCTTTGTTAACCTTTCAACTTGAAGGGTTAAGAGAGCAGTGGCATCCACTTCAAAAAGACCAGCCGCCGGCTTTGGGCGTCCCCGCGGGACGTTCCATTGATAGGCGTTCATAGCCATCTCTTCGAATAAAGCCTGGGCGGCCTCGGGGGTTTTGTTGTTTAGTGTGCCACCGGCAGCAGCGTCAATCATTTGACGCATCTGAAAATTAAGCCCATTATAAAAAATTTGAACTTGCAACCACGTTGGCAGCGCGTGGTGCGGGCACCGGCGGAGGAATTCCTTAAACCGTTCTCAAGTCTCGTATAGAGACTTAGGATCGTTTTGCACAAATGAAGAAATGTCCGCCCGCAACTTTGCAGTTTTTGCGAGCGAAAAATACTTCGTTAGGAACCGCTCTGTCAACTCAGCCCACGTGGTCATACATTCTCGCGGGAGGGCATTCAACTACGCCTTGGCTTTGGACTTAAGGGAAAAGGGAAATAAATGCAAGCAAATGGCATCATCAGTGATGCCATTAATCTTGAAGGTGTCGCATATTTCCAAAAAGTTGGACAAGTGGACATTCAGGGTTCCTCATCCGACAGTCCATCGAACTGCACGGCGTTTTGGACCATTTGAATTACACTCGATTTTATTTCAAAATTATTATTCGCCACCGTAGGGAGAACAATACTAGACCCAGTATCGTATAGGTTAGGCCGGGCGTAATAAGACATAGTACGCTCGGCCGCCAGAGCCTGGTTAGGGGCGGCCATAACTACAACAGAGGGTTCTCCGCTAGATTCTTCGGGGTCTAAATAAGGACTTCGGCGTTGAGATCGAATACATGCAAGGGAGCGTTCGATCTCAGGGTCGAAGTCAAAATCTTCAGACTCGGAGGGTTGTCCACGGGTCATATACCCAAAGAGAAAAAAAAACAAAATAAACTCTTTTTTTTATTTTATTTAAAATAAAGTTTTTAGTTTTTTTTTATTTTATAGAAAATAAGTAAAAGTAATAGACTCCGAACTTCGAAATAGCAACTCGAAGAAATTCCCCGGCAACGGCGCCAAAAACTTGATGCCTGCGAACAGACTCTTACTGTGGTTGGTTCGGTGAGTCGATCGCCGCGAGCTTGCTACAGGAGGCAAATGCATCTATCGCAAGTAATACTCGATATTTGGGGGAATACCGAGGTCGTGTTGACTATTCTTACTCCTCCGGGAGGACTATTATTTTACTGAAAGTAAGGTGGAGATTTTAATTAAGTAAAGACGGAAAAAGTAAAAGAGCGAAAAAACGATTTAGAGAAATTCGATGATGGGTTAATGCTCGGCATCGAATCAGATTAAGACTAAAATAATTTTTAATAATTATAGGACTTAGTTTTCAAATTAATAAAAGGCAACTTGGCCGTGGAGGTTCCACAAATGTGAGCTTACCTAGCTATAGGGATATCGCTCTCCCGAACGTTAAGACTATTCGACCGAACGTTACTCCGACAAAGGATTCCACTTAACGCCCGCTATACGCTAAGAACCCCGCTATTGGGTGGGGAATCCAATCCGGAAGAATTACGCTTGTCCTCTCTCGAGGGTATGCACGCAACTCTCTTTACCCAGGGGTGATCTGTCCATACGCACGACCTCTCGACTAGCTAGTGTATGGATAAGGGAAATAGGGCCCACACATCGATTTGTGGTCCTACGCGTCGTTAACCCGGGGTAAACCTTAAGTCCTTAAATTAAAGTGAAAATAAAGAGCTTTTATTATTACAAATCATTTTAAATGTCCCAATGCTCTTCGATGCCGAGACTAATAGCGATTAGCCACACATCGGTATGGGGACGGCTTTATAATTTAGTGAGGCACGAGTTCGAAATTAAACGCTAAATGATTATAAGAAGAGGACATAAAAAATAACAAACATTTAGAAAGCTAAAAAGTTAGCTAAAACAAGAAATCACGCACACTCCAAATTTTAAATAAAACAGAAACTAATTTACAAAAAAGGAAAATTACAAGTCCTACTCAAACGAGTAGGCGGGAAATAAAGGGCACGCCATTTAACTCTTAACGAGTAGGCGGAAATAAATATAATTACAAGTCCTAATAAAATAATTACAGAAAAATAAAAGACCAACCATTTAACTCAAATGAGCAGGCGGTAAACAAAATCCGGCCATTTAACACCTAGCGAGTAGGCGGAAATAAACGCTAACACACACTCTATATAATTGAAAGAAAGCAATAAAATTATCTCCTACACACACGCACTCTACGTAATTGAAGAAAGCGATAAAATAAAGCATGAAAATTTATCTCCCACACACACGCACTCTATGTAATTGAAGAAAGCAATAAGAAGTTATACTCATACACTCACACACACATCATGAAAATTAAGAAGAACAAGGTGAAAATTTATGCTCATACACTCACACACACTAATAATAAAGAAAAATCAAAGTTGCTTATAAATTAAAATAACAAGATTTCTACTCCTAAATCTTACCCAAAACACATAAAAAGAACAAATAAAAAGAGAATGAGCAAAAAGTTTTCCAAAATAAAGTTAAAATCAAAGGTGCTCAAAAATTAAAACTATAACTTTTTCATTCTTAAGAATTCATAAAAGTGATAAAAAAAGTGAAGAGAAAATAAAAAGAATAAAAAAGTTTTACAATCCTAAAAAAACTAAGTAAAAAGGAACAAAATCACTTTAAAATCTCTTTTATAAATACATAAGAATGAAAAGATAAGTCTCTTAAGAAAAGGAGATGGTGAAAAAAAGGAAAACTTATCATACAAAACCATGAGGACAAGTTAAAAACATGAATAATAAAAAGTTACACTCATACACACACACACACATTTCTTAAAGAGAAAAACAAAGGAGAAACTAAGATAAAATGAGAAGAAAAGTGGGCACATGAGTTCATTCCAAAGCCATTTAAGAAGAGGAAAACTAACATTTTTATTGATTAAACAAGACTATTACAAAGCTATTACAAAGCTAAAGCTAAAGCAAAAACAAACATGAAAGAAAAGGGGGAGAAATATCCTTACATAGCAAGGGAATCCACGGATGCAGCCCACAAAACACACTAAAGTGGCTCAAAAATGTGAACCCTTGGTCATTACAGAAGTGGGGAATTTATAGGAAAAAAAGCGAAGTACACGCCCTCCGACATGGGCGTGTCGTGGGCGTGTCGGTGGGCGTGTCACCACTGTTTGTGAATGCGGTCGGCGATTTGATGGCAAAGTTGACTTCGGGCTGGACACGTGTCGGTTACGCAAAGGTCACGCCCTAGGTCACGGGCGTGACGCTGGGCGTGTCTGGGAGGTAGAGCTGGGCGCGGGTTGCGCCGAAAGTCGCCGCGCGGGTCTTGTCGAGCCAGGTGGAATGGTCACGCCCCAGGTCACAGGCGTGACGATGGGTGTGTCGGTTGGTGTCGACACTCGACAATCGTCGAGCCGAAAGTGTCGAGTTGAAATTGTCGAGCTGAGAGTTTGAGTCACGCCCTAGGTCACGGGCATGACTCTGGGCGTGTCGCGGGTTCGACGTTCGTTGAACTGAATTCGTCGAGTGGAGTGGACACGGGCTTCTGTCACGCCCCGTGTCGGGTGACACAGGCATGTCTCCAGGCGTGTCAAGCTTTTTTACTTCAGAAATTTGCAGCTTCACGGGATTTTGAGCTGTCACGCCCTGGTCACGGGCGTGATCAAAATAACACGGGCGTGTACTGCCCAATTTTCGCAAATTTTGGAATTTTTCTAAAAAATAAAATAAATCAAGTTAGTAGTAAATTTACAAGAATATGAGCATTTTATTGAACAAAAATATGTAAAAATGACGAAAATAAATGAAAACGACTAAAATAATGTGCCCAAAAATACGTATATTTACAATTCATCACCAAGCCATGATTGGATTAACTCCTTTTCTCTCTCCTGCATTAAAGAGAAATTGTAGCTTTCTCTCTCCTGCCCTCATGGCCGGTTTTGTTCATGGACCTAGCCTAAATGCAGCCCACTAAGCTAATAAAAGTGGTTAGGAGGTGGTTAGCCCAAGTGGCCAGGGACTTTAGCTTGAGTTAGCCTTTTATGCTAAGTTTGACTTGACCTAGCTTATGGTTGACTTTGGTCAAATTTACCTTTTGTTTCACAATCAATGGGTCCTTGGTGACCTATTGGACTCCCCTAGGGTCTAGGTAGGGATGGGTAGGGTTGAATTGGCACCTTGGAGGTCACTTGACCCTTAGTTAGGGCACATTGACCACTTTGGGGCTAGAGTTGACTTGGGTCAACTTAGAAACTAGGGTTGACCCCAATGGGTCCTTGGTTACTCATTGACCTCACTTTAGGGTTAGTATGGCATGGGTGGGGTCCACTTGGCTAAGGGAAGGTCAATTGACCCTAAGTAGGCTAGTTTGACCCATTTAGGGTTAGGGTTGACTTAGGTCAACTTAACCACTTTGACTGCCCACAGTGGATACTTAGTGGCCCTATGGACTACCCATGGTGTTAGGAGTATTGTGGTAGGGTCATGGGATCAAGTTGTAGACCTAAAGTCAAACCTTAGGTCTAAATGTTAAGGGTGAGCTATAGGCAAACCAAGTGATTTTTCACCTTGGGCATTACCCACTTGGTTTAGAGCTTTTGATGGTTTTGTCATGACCTAGTCATGACAAAACAAAATCCTAGGGGTCTAGTTGTTTGAGGGAGGTTACAAATCCCAATATATAAAAATAAAAATTTCATCCTCGAAATTAAGGTTAAGCCTACGAGGGTTTTACTTAAATAAAAAAAACTTGTAACATCCCTAAGGTTTAAGGTATATTTGACTCGAAGAGCACCGGGTACTTTTGCTGCATCAAGTCCTGTGGCTCCTATGTATGCTCCTCCTATCCATGGTTTCTGCACAGAACCATGACTAGCAGAACCTTCTTGCATTACAAGACCCGCACTGTCGTGTCGTCGATCCTGATCGGCTCCAAGCTAACTGATCGATCTGAGGCCACCGGACCTTCGGCTATGGAAATCAGCTGCTCAGGGCGTAGTAGAGATCTCCGTAATGAGGATACGTGGAAGATGTCATACAATCCCGCTAACTCTGGCGGTAGCTCCAGTCTATAAGGCAAGGGGCCGATCAGCTCCAGGATCCTGTAAGGCCCCATATATCTCAGACTGAGCTTCTTCCGCCCGCGAACCCGCGAGACTCCATTCATCGGCCGTATCTTCAAGAAAACTCGGTCTCCCACCTGGAATTCCACCTGACGATGCCTCGGATCGTAATATTTGGCATTCCTGCTCTAGGCTTCCAACGTCCTGTCCCGGATCAATCTAACCTGAGCATCAGTATCCTCCACAAACTCCGAGCCGAGTGCATGTGGATCTTCATCCTGAATGCATTATAGTGGGTTCCTGCACCTCCATCCATATAATTCCTTGTAAGGGGCCATGCCTATGCTGGACTGATGGCTATTGTTGTACTAAAACTCAATCAGCGGCAGCAATCTCTCCCAAAGCTCGTCGCGGTCCAAAATACATAGGTGAAGAAGATCTTCCAATGTACGGTTGGTGCGCTCCGTCTGTCATCGTTCTGAGGGTGAAAAGTCGTGCTGAATGTCAATCGAGAACCCAGATGGGCCTAAACTGACCTCCACTCCTTGGACGTAAATGGCCCATCCCGATCTGAAATGATAGTCCTTGGTACCCCATGATAGAGCACAAACTGCTCGATGAATCTCTGTACTAAAACACTGACCAGAGAGTCCTTCGCCATTGGAATGAATCTGTCCACCTTCGTTAGTCTGTCCACTATCACCTAGATCGATTCATTCCCTGCATGAGACCGGGGTAGCCCATGTACGAAATCCATGGATATATCCTCAAACTTCCAATCCGGCACCGGAAGTTGCTGTAGTAATCCGGCCGGATTCTTGCACTCTGCCTTTACGAGTTGGAAAGCCTCGCAATGCATCACAAAATACGTAATGTCCTTCTTCATACCTGGCCAGTACATCATCTTCTTCAAATCTCCTGTCATCTTGGTGATCCCCGGGTGCACCGAGTATCTGCTGCAGTAAGCCTCCGTCATGATGTCCTCCCGAATCCGGCTCCTGCCGGTATATAAACCCTGCCTCTGAAACATAGGAGCCCATCCATCAAGGAGTAATTCCCTGCTGTGCCTTCCTCTAAGACTCTGAATATCGGCTCTGCCCTCGCATCCAACCTCTGCCCGTCTCTGATGCGATCCTGAATATCATCGGTGGCAGTCATCGATGCCAGGTACTCCGTATATAACTCTGGATCATCCTCGGACACTAATGTTATTTGCATCTTCTTAAACGACTCAACCAACTCCAAGGCCATTAGGTGCGGGCCTACTCCTGACGTACTCGCTCTCGGATCAGAGCGTCTGCCACCACGTTTGATTTCCCGGGATGATAGTGCATGGTGTACTGGTAGTCCGATAGAAACTCCACCCAGCGTCTCTGCCTGATGTTCAGCTCCTTCTGCGTGTCTACGTACTTCAAGCTCTTGTGGTCCGAGAAAATATCGCAGTGAACCCCGTAGAGGTAGTGTCGCCAGATCTTTAGAGCAAATATAACTGGCCCCATCCCCAAGTCGTGCACCTGGTAGTTCTGCTCATCTTTCTTCAGCTGACGGGAGGCGTAGGCTATCAAGTGCCCGTTCTGCATCAGAACGGCACCCATCCCCTGATAGGAAGCATCCGTGTACATCGGGAATCCTTCCTTCCCAGATGGAAGACCAAGGATGGTGGCCGAGGTAAGCCGACCCTTCAGCTCCGGAAAAGCAGACTAGCATTGTGGCGTCCAAATAAAAGGAGACTGCTTCTTCGTTAGGGTCGTAAGAGGGAGGGCAATCTGAGAGAACCCCTTTATGAAATTTCGGTAATAACCGGCAAGTCCTAAGAAACTACGAACATCCGTGGCCATCTTTAGCGATGGCCAATCTCGTACTGCCTGGACCTTCGTCGAATCTACTGCCAAACCTGCTCCACTGATGACAAGGCCCAAAAGGCCACCTCCTTTAGCCAGAATTGGCACTTGCTGAACTTAGCATACATCTTATGCTCTCGGTGTAACATCCCAACTTTTCAGCAGGAAAAGTTTTTGGGTGACACGGCCTGGGACACGCCGTGTCCCAGGTTGTGTCCCCCCCGACGTTCGACGATCGGCGAAAGGTGCTCGACGACTGATAACATCCCAACTTTTCAGCAGGAAAAATATTTGGGTGACACGTCCTGGGACACGGGCGTGTCCCAGGGCGTGTCCCCCCTGCATTCGATGATTGGTGAAAGGTGTCGACGACTGTCGAATGTCCCTCATAGTTCGACAATCGACAAAAGCTGCTCGACGATCGTCGAGCGACACTGCATTCGAAGATCGACGAAAAGCTGCTCGACGATCGTCGAGTGACCCCTGCATTCGACGATCGACAAAATTTGCTTGTTTGACGATCGTGAAACCCTACGTTCGACTATCGTCGAGTGTCAAGGGCGTGTCACTAGCCGTGTCCTTCTCGGGCAGATTTTGGCTTGATGCAGGTAGGTGAATTAAAGAGGCATAGGCCACTTGTCCTTTGCTCCATCAGCCCAAAAATTGGGCTGGCTGGCCTCCTCAGAGAATTTCCAGAGAATTTGTGTAAGACACACCCCCCTCCCGGATCGCAAAACATGGCACGAAGGGGGAGTCTTATGCCCGGAACAGCCGCCTTGCGGTAGCATTGGAACACGGGCTAACCTGTACCACAAGATGCCTATTCCGCCGGGTACAACAATATCAATGTATCATGCCAACCCAACCAAATAAATAAGCAAGAGAAGTCAAAATCCACACTAAGTATATAATGTCCAAATACATCAATAAGGAGAAGCTAAAACATGCTTCTAAAATATATCAGAGTACAGCTAATCATTGCCCAAACGGGCTACATCAGAGTAATCAAAATACTAACATCAGTAACCGACAGTATCGACGGCACCGTCACTTTAGGCCCTGTCGTCCTGGCCTGGCTGTCCTGCTGCGTAGTCTGCGGCTTCTCTACCTGCGGCGTGACCTCCTAAAAAGGAAGATGTAGCAACCGTTAGTCGAAACGACTTCGAAGTGGTTTCACATCCGCTCCCCCAACGACACCTCGGCACCGGGCGTGCAAGAGGAACAAGAGTACAGTATATAATAAGTATGCAAGAAAAGGAGTATAAGACGGTGGCAGTAGTGTAAGAGTAACAGTAATATATTCTAGCGAATATTTAAGAGCTACAGCAAAGTAGCAGGTATAAGTAACAGCAAGAAAGTAACTTAACTTATAAGAATGCCCATACAAACTTATAAGTTAAGGATCGGGTTACATAAAAGTTACTCATCATATAAGAGTGCCCATACAAACTTATACGATGAGGATGTTGTTGTGCAATGTTATGAAAAATCTATGAATGCTATGCAATGACTCACCCATGATCACACCCATGCAATTGCTACGTCGACCCAGACTACAGTTCCCACTTTTCGAGAAGGTAGCTAACCTCTCAGGCATCAGCCGCCGTGGCCAGGCGGTGATAGTAGAACGGACACTTCTACTACTAGACGGGTATCTACACTACTTCACCTAGGCCTCGGTACGCCTCAACGCTAAGAACACAACAGTGGAGCCCATGCGTACTATGGCCCAGCGGGGTCTTGGGTAGATATGCACCAAGAACACAACCCGAACTGGCCTTGTGTGACCTGGAAGGGGCCTCGGAAGTAAGCACGAGGACACAGCCCAATCATTCACTTGGCACGGAAGGGGCCCCGGGACGTGAACACCGAGGACACAGCCTAACCGCCCAAAGTCTAACTGTCGACTCCCATCGGTGTGATGACTGGCGAGCCCGTAGACCTTCCACACTATCCTTAACCCAGGATTACGACACCGCGTGTCGACTCACACCACATGCAAATGCCACATCAACATAACAAGGAAGGGGACTCGGAAGTAAGCACGAGGACACAGCCCAACCTTCCATCCATACCTTATCACAACTCAACCAAACAAGTGACGGTCAACACCGCACCTACATCCCTTCACAATACTACCCGTAGGGAGACGACGCTCTAAGTATTGGACTACTAAACTCAATTCATTAATCAAACATACTCATGGCCATGATTTATTCTTCTATATGACTCCCAAATGATGACAACATAATATAACATGTTACGTATATAAAGATTTACAAATATTTCCAAAAGTACTAACATGTTATCAACATGATGCGCATGTAAAGATCCATGACACTTTCCATATGTTAACGACATATTGTATATGATGCGCACAAATAACAATCTTTCAATTCTTAACAAGTCAATTCGTTTAAATAAGATTGTTTCACAATTTGATTATAAGAAATCTAATTAATAAGCTTAGTCAATCATGCAATAAATGATTAATCATAAAGGTTCATCCAAGCCAAGTAACTTGTAATAAAACTTCCACCGAATCTAAACCCATCTTATAAAAATCCCAGAGTTTAGGTGTAGATTGAATCTGGACAGCAGCTTCGACCGGAGATTCTCGAAGCTACAGGAATCCGTGAAAATGTGTAACCCCACGATGGAAAGGTCTTTCTGTGGTCCACACTTTCGTATTCAGACCTCAACCCAGTTTTGAAATTGTCCTATTTGAAATCGGACTTGAATTCCGCTGCGTACAGAACACAATTTCTGCATGCAAGAGTTATTGAACACCATTTTTGTTTAGACTTTACCGTGGCTATAGACTTCGCCTGAAGTCGTGCAACCAATCGTTGGAAAGGTATTTGCAAGGGCTTCAACTTTCGTGTTTAGATAAAAGCCCAGATCTGGCCATATCACACCTAAATATTGCCACGAAGTTCACTGCGCGCAGAATACAGAATTCTGCACGCATCTTAAGGCGGAATGAACGGCATCGGTTCATCTTCCTCCTCAAGGCAATCTTCCAAAATCATTCCAGAATTTCCTCCACCCTTATTCAACCTCAAGAGGCATTTGCTCTTCACGAAACCATCCCTCATCTCCACATAGAAGATCAGGAGAGATTGAAGACACCACTAACCAAGAGCACAAGCCCCGGATTGGCCTCACCCTAGAGATAGCATCTTCTCACATGTCAAGACTCTTTTGAGTCGACGTCTAGCCTAGATATCTATAGATATAGCACCACGGGAGAGGGTAGGAAACTAAAATCGGTTCCAGTGGTACCACCATTTCCGGCCATGGATCTCGTAATTCTCCTTGGCGGCATCTTCTCCTTCACGGTGATGCGGATTTTCTCCTGTAGAACTTGCACTAGCAGTTTTCTCTCTCAACAGGAGTTCTCACAGGAAATAGGGAATGAAATGAGCATGAAAACGGCTAGGGTTTTCTCTCCCCTTATATATGAAAAAGTGACACGGGTAGGGACACGACCGTGTCCTTACCCGTGTCCTGCCTGGGCGAAGCGGCAACGACAGTTTCCATGTCGGTTCAATATTTGACATGGGTAGGGCCACGCCCGTGTCCCAACCCGTGTCCCGACCCGTGTCCATATGACATGGCCGTATGCCCTGGACGTGTCCTTCTCGTGATGCATTTCGACGATCTCAACATTTCGTCGATCTCAATACCACTCGTCGAGTGTAACTCGACACACACGGGTAGGGACACGCCCGTGTCTCTACCCGTGTCACATGGTGTCGATACATCTCGTTAGTCTCGACACGCCCTGTCGAGTGTAACTCGACACACACGGGTAGGGACACGCCCGTGTCTCTACACGTGTCACATTATGTCGACACATCTCGCCGATCTCGATATGCTTCGTCGAGTTCAGCTCGACGCACATGCGCTACACGGGTAGTGGACGCGCCCGTGTCGCTACCCGTGTCCCTTCACAGCACTGATTTCTCTACTCCTCCACAAGTACAGTCTAATTAACTGCACGTCCCAGGACTCGAGTCAACCCTCCTGACTCAAAAGCACACACTAGGGGCCTAGAGCGATTCAGGATGTTACAAATCCTATAAACAAAATAAAAGATTTCGTCCCCGAAATCAGGCTTAGGCTATGGGGAGAAAATCATAACCGAAAATTAACATATGCTTTTAAATAAAATTACCTTGAGCAAACAACACCGGGTAGCGTTGCTGCATCAAATCCAATGGCTCCCATGTGTACTCCTTCCCATGATTAGACCATAGAACCTTAACCAAGGGTACACTTTTGCGGCGCAAAGTTCTTGTCTCGCTGTCAACAATCCGCACCGGCTCTAGTCACACATACCTATCTGAGGCCACTACACCATCAGTAGTTGGAATATATTGGTCTGGCCGCAACAGTGCTTTTCGAAGCGACGACACATGGAACACGTCGTGGAGATTCTCTAGTTCTGGTGGTAACTCCAACCAATAGGGCAACGGGCCAATTCTTTCTAGTATAGTATAAGGCCCAACATAACTCGGGCTGAGCTTTTTCACCCCACGTACCCGCGACACTCCGTGCATCGGCCGAATCTTGAGGAACACTTTATCTCCCACTTGGAACTCCACCATCCGGTGCTTTTTATTGTAATATTTTGCCTGTCGACTTTGAGCCTCCAACATGCGATCCCGTATCAATCTGACCGCCACATCAGTATCATCCATATATTCATTTCCCAATGCCTTCGGATCTTCATCCTGCACCCAAGACAAGGGGGTCCTGCACCTTCTTCCGTAAAGGGCTTCATGGGGCGTCATACTGATGCTCGCCTGATGGCTATTATTGTAGGAGAATTCCACCAGTGGTATGAGTCTTTCCCACGGTTCTCCTCTGTCCAGCACACACAACCTCAACAAATCCTCCAGTGTTCTGATGGTCCGCTCAGACTGCCCGTCCGTCTGAGGGTGAAATGCAGTACTAAAGGTTAGGCGCGAGCCCAAATACGCCTGTACCGCCTTCCACTCCTTGGATGTAAACCGACCATCCCGATCTGAAACAATTATCTTCGGCACGCCATGATACCGTACAAATTGCTCCACAAAAAGCCGTACGAAAATATCCATGTGTGCTTCCTTCTTCATTGGAATGAACCGGGTCACCTTTGTCAGTCGATCAACAATAACCCACACTGAATCATTCCCTGAGCCGGAGCGAGGTAGCCCATGGACAAAGTCCATGGAGATATCCTCAAACTTCCATTCAGGGATGGGCAACGACTGCAACAACCCACCGGGACTCCTGTATTCAACCTTCACTCTTTGACAAACTTCACAATGTATAACATAGTAACGAACATCCTTCTTCATTCCTGGCCAGCACATGGTCTTCCGTAAGCCGGCGTACATCTTGGCAATAACCGGGTGTATAGAATATTGAGAGGAATGTGCCTCTCTCAAGATATCCTCCCGGATTTTGCCGCCCTTGGGAATATAGAGCCGGCCACGAAAATAAACGAGACCATCTTTTAGTGTGTACTCATCGGTGGTCCCAATCTTTAATTGCCTTGATTGTCGGGGCCAGGGCCACATCCATTCCTTGCTCCACCCGAATCCGGTCACGGATATCACAAACTATGCTCCTGCTGGCCAAATACTCTGCATACTCTGCCGAAGGAGCGTTGAATACTAGAGTAATTTCCATCTCCTCGATCATCCGAGCCAACTCCATACTCATCAACCGAGACACTTTGTCAAACCCGAATATTCACCGCAAATAAAGCTTATCAGAGTAAGGGAAAATGCGCGTCATGATGCCACGTCAGCAGGGGATAACTGCGGACGCTCAGGAAGACACCAACTAAACATGCAGAAAGGTTCTTTTAAAGTTATTTTAAGGAAAATCAATTATGAGTAGAAGTTAGCCGTATCCCCGGCTTAGTGGCTCATCTAGTCCACAGATAAAAATATATGATACGCTGCGGAAAAATACTTGATTAGATTAACTCAAACATTGTACATGAGAATAAACGTCCCCAAAGGACAACTCATTCATGCAGAACTCTAAATTTATTATAGTAGGAAAGATAGCTTTTACGGTCGCTAAAAATAACGGGTTAGAGTTTCAAATCATGTAATGTATGAAGTAATAGTAGTAGATTTTATAGTTGAAAATACCTAACATGCATTCCTAGCATAAATCCTCTCAGAGAGAGCAAGTAAACCACATCCACTTTTAAATAAATGAGCAGCTAACAAGTATCAACAACTAACAATCAATGGATGCCAACAAGCTGACATGAACCCACGTATAAATGTATGTCTGAACTAGTAAAAACAAAACCAACAACAAACTACCTCGCTAAGACGAGGCAACAACCACGACCAACACTGCCGCCAGAAATCCAAACCAGAACTGCTAACTGCTACTTCTCTGAACCTGAGGCATTCCAAAAATAGAATACCCCAGCAAGAAGGTACAAGTAGTGGAAGGAAGAGTAATAAGCCAAAATAAGCAAAGGTCAATAGGGGTACCAACCCAAGACCAAACACACTGAAGTAAAGTATGAAAGAAACAGGGTATCAACATGAAAAGAACTCTACATGACTTGTCACGTTCCACAAGGGTGCACCAGATGCACAAGGCTATATGGTGACTACATAAATATTTCTCCAGAAAGAAAATACAAAACCTTTATTAGGCACCTGTGGTCGACTGTACCCGAACACACGGGCGAAGTGGTCACTCTTGGACGCACCACCCAAAAACACGGGCGAAGTGGTCGCTGTTGGACACACACCCCAAAAATACGTGCAAAGTTGTCGCTCTTGGACACACACCCAAAAAACACGGGCGAAGTGGTCGCTCTTGGACACACCCCCCAAAAAGAAACAAACGGATATATAATCCGTAACTGTGAGGGAGTCTCATACTCTCCACCATACACTGTAGACATCCAAAAAAACCAAGTAGACTTCCACAGGGCACTAATGAAGGTGAAAAACACTACAGAGGGGAATTGTCCACTAACTCTCGCATTCAAGAACCCAAAGAAATCACAACAAAAATATCTCGGGATTTGGCTCGACAGATTCTACTAGACATTACAGAACTCAAGACGCGGTTGATCAACCCTTAGGAACGATTTACAACCCTAATTAAACTCTAATACGTTTGATAACGAGAGATAAGGCACTTAAGCCATCGCTAAAACACTTCAAGAACGATTAAACATAAATAGACAAGATCGAGTCTAGCACGACAAAACATCATAACAACATGTGATCAACAAAGCAGTTAATCATAGCAATAATTTGTAAGAATAATTGTAGAAAAAATTTTAGGGGACGTGAAAAACATAGCTGTTACCATCGAATCAGACAAGGAGAAACGAGAAAAAACCACCATTTGTCCTTGGTTTCCGGAAAAGTCCCCCGAAATCACTCCACGTCATAGATCGGGGAAAAAGGATGCGGGAGAGGTTGAAATCTAGACAAAAATGGCCAAAAAGAGAGGTTAGGCCGAAAAACCCTAACGAGAAATCTCAAGAAACGGGAAAGAAATTACCACGAGGGCGTAGCTCTCGGCGAGAGCTTTCCGGATCTATATTCGGATGAAAGAATTTCGAGCACCGGAGCACTGTCGGCGGCCACCGGAAGGTTCACAAAAAATTTTCTCTCTCACGATCACGCGCTCTGGTTCGGGAGGAAAAGAATCGGAGCAGATGAATTTTGGTTCTAAACCTATGTCACAGAATATATATATATTATATATATATATATATATATGTATTATATATATATATATATATATAGGTATTTATGAAAAATTTTGTCTAAAAACGTACTATTTACGAGCGGGTG